>APFE030411179.1:60105-131372 GCA_000404065.3 Pinus taeda | reverse complement strand
GAAGGAGCCAATTGTGATCAGCGATAAAGGTGGTGTCTCAGGATTTGTGCAGGAGTTGTACGAAAGGCGGAAAAAGGTGTGTTATGCAGATACTTCCTTTATAAAAGGGTTTAGATGGAAAATAACGCCGATAGAGCATTTCATGCAATATAACGTATATGAACCAAGGTTTTGAAAGGGAGAGGTTATAGATGTGTGGTTTAAGGGTTTATAAGGGTTAACGAAGGTTTCTACGGGGTGATAGAGTCCCGATAAGAAAGGTATAAGGAATGACTTTAATAGAGTCATAAACAAAGTTTTATGGGAGTGAATGAGTCCCGATAGGAGGTTTAAGTGGGGTGATTGGTTCTGATATAAAATGAATTATGGCTAAAAGGGCCTTAACCATGTATGTTTGAAGATTTGACTCCTTTGTGAGTCAAATACCTGGGACAGATGTATTTATGCATGTTTATGCTTACTGTGGGTATGTGCAGGGGTACCCTACATCACAGTTACTATGAAGAAGGAATATATATAGCCTAACTGTAATATGGGGAGAGCCCAATCTCTTGTTGGACCAGGTATTTTTTCCTCATTAAGAAACAACATAAAAAAGGTCGCAATTAAAGATAGATTCCTCCATTATTTCTGTGAATGGGTCCCTAACATTGGATCCACACACTTTTTAGAGGAAAGCGGAGTAGTGTTAAAATCCCCTCCAATAATATAATCCTTTTTCCAGAGCCCTTCTCTTCTACTGAGAAAAGAATTCCATAAATATCCTTTATCGTTGTAGTCGATATGGGCATAGACATTGATCAAGGAGTATAATTCATTAGATTGGTAGTATTCATGCCTAATTGTAATCTAGAACTTAGATTTAAAACTATCAATTAACTAGAAGTTGGAGCAGGGAAAATTTATGTTGAGACCACCAAAAACACCACAAGAGCTTTGAGAAACAACAACATATTTCCTCCAAATCATTTTAGACTTCCCTAAAGCTTCTTCTTCATCCAGCTTAGTCTCTTGGAGAAAGATCATGCTAGTCTTTTCCAAGTTTAATAAAACTTTAATCACGTGGGATTTAATAGGGTTCCTAAGTCCCCTTATGTTCCAAGAAATAACTTTTATTCAAACTTAGAAGAATAATACTTACCGCCTCCTGGTGTTGTTTAACTCTTTGTTCTTGACATTTTTCAAGATTTCAGTTATCTTAGATTGAATTCCTAGCTTGATGTTCTACTCTGTTTCCATTTTCCTAGCCCCCTTGTTAGTTAGACATCCCTTTGCATTAGGGTTTTCAATTTCCCCATTAGTGGAGTTACTTCACCATTTAATTTTCTTCTTGGCACTTCTCATTTATAGTTGGGAAAACTCTTCATCATTGTCTTTTGAGGAATTTGAGACTAATTCTGAGCTTTGTTCCTTTTAACCAGGGTGAGCATGGAAGTTTGGGCAAGGCTGACATGAGGAAGTTCCTTATATAGAGGTTTGACTTCTTTCTTTATCCCTTTTTCCTCAACCCCTGCACAATTATTGTTTTCAACATCAACCATAGTTTCCATAAGTTCAGGAACCTCTAGAGTCAAGGTTTCAAAGGGATTTTTGAGAAGACAACACAATGTTTTAAGTATCCCAACTCAAGGATCTAGCAAAACCTTTTCCTTTGTTTTCTCCTTTCCTTTGAGTATACCATTGGCCCTCTTAAGTAGGAGAAAAGGCTTGCTCCTTATTTTTCTTACAATCCTAGGAAAAATGAATATAGTCATGGTAAGTTGTACATTTAAAAGGCAGCTATTCATAGTCTACATATTGAACATAGCTCTATTCACCTTAAGAAAATATGTTTTTTGACAAGAGGCCCTTCCCCAAGTCTTCTATGCAGATCTGTGCACAGGTGAATTGTTGACCATTTGGATCCTCCCTTCCCAGGAAACAACCAACTCCATTGCCAATGGCGTTTAAGCAATAATTACTCTTTCAAGTAAGGGGCAACTAGGGTAAATTGGCTGGGATAGGGACTTCCTTGGGACATCTTCATCAGAGTTAAAATCAAGAGACGATGATTGTACATACCCGTGATGCTAAGGAAATAAGGGTTGTTATGGAACACAACATTGTGGTCCTCCTTAAGTTCAAACAGAAGAGCGAAAAGATTGTTGCCCACATCATAAACAGACAAATTCCCCTTCACCATGGACCTCCAGGTCCTTTTTGCCTAGTGTTCCATAAATTTTGGGGAGGGCCACATGCCCATGAACTTTCCCACCAAGGCTATGTCAGTAAAATTCATAGACGAAAGCTTGCAGGAAGAACCACATATGGGGAATTACTTGCCCTCTTGTTGAACTTATGTTGAACCTCTTTACCTGTGGATTGACCTCCAATGAAGAGATAAGCTCCTAAAAAGCAATTTTTTCATCAATGGGAGAAGCGACTACTCCTAATTTTGTCACCATAACTAAGTTGAATAAAAAGGTCCAAAAGAGTTGAAGGAATCAGGATGAGCACGGATGTAGTGCTAGGGTTTCAAGAGTTGAAAAGCTTAACTTTGGGAGATATTGATGAGATAATAACAAACAGATCTATTACAAATTAACCATATAAACATAAACTAATAATAATTAGCAAACAAATCCATTTTTGACTATGCATATAAACTTATAGCTAAGCTAAAAGCATTATTTTGAAGATATTGTCACTAAAATTATAGATCAACACACAAAATTTAGTTAAAACATTTGGAAGCCTAATTCACACCCAAATTTTACCAATTCAAAATCTCAAAATTACAATTTTTTTTTTTAAATGAAATAATGCTTAACATTACAACCCTAATGTCATGTTCATACATTGGTGATGAAAAAGTATATTAATATTTGGGCATTCTCTGATTACTCACAAAAGTTTTGTAGTCGAAGTTTATAGCCTTATGCTGAGGACAAAGATATGAAATTTGATGAAACCCAAATAGGTGAGAGAGGCCAGGAACGAGACATTACCTTAGATGAACGGGAGGAGGTATTGAAGGATAAACATAATTCTAATGTTAAATAATAATTCCTTATTTTATTTTTACCAAACAATTATTTCCTTTTTATTTTTTTGACATAAAGTGAAGGTTAGAATTTTGTTTATAATTTCTTCATATTTATTTGACTTTCCCAATATTTATCAGGCCTAAAGTCTCTTTCTACTAGTCCCTAATCTTTCAACAACTTCTGACCAGATTTCATATTTTTGTCTAGAAATTGAACAACACATGCTGGCTAGAAAAATTGACCATATGAACAACATGATGGCTAGAAAAATTGACCATAAAAACTTCCATGATACCAAAAACAAAATTACCAGGGAACACAGGCGAGCCCAGTAGCCAGCTAAAGCCATGGAACCTAAGAATGTGTACATGGTGATGATGGAATATGATTCTCAAGTCTGACAGGTATTCCTACTTATATCTCACTCTCTTTCATTGTTACTTACTATTTATAAAAATATAGACTTCAGACGAAAAGGTAATGATATTTTTGCTTTACTTGTGGTTAACACCTCAACTCGAACAGTCAATATGTACTGATACATTGACGCAGGAGCATGTGACTCAAGAGGGGAAAAATCTTCTGATTTATTCCAAAAATCAAAAAAAAATTACAGGTAAGGAGTATGTTTTTCTAGTTAAAAATTAGAAATTAGATAAGGAATAAAAGCATGCCATTTTTTTCTAGATAAACTTAACATAAAGCATGCTAGATTAATTGTTTAAAAACAAAAAAAACCTTTAATTTAATATATAAGTTCTACTTTTGTAATAAGAAAAAGCTATCCCTATATCCCTATGAATAAAAAAAGAGACTGGAGGCCATGCTGGTGAGGGGCGGCGAGGTCAGTGTTGTTTCAATGAATTTCACTCTCATGTAATGAATGGAATGTTATATTGAGAATAGTAATCGAAATCGCCGAAGGTCTGAGAATTGTGCAGTTTTAATATGGGGATTGAATGAATTTCAAGAGATACATATAAATATCTGTGTGTTAAGGTAGCGTAAGGACGGTGGTGGTATAGTCAAACCGGCGTAATTTCCAGATTTAACAAGAGTTATACACGTGATAGTGTTTTATATATTGTGGGTTGAATACAAGGCTGCGTGTGGGTTATTTCTTTGTTTTTTTTTGGATGTAAGTTCAACTGCAACCGGAAGTTTTATTTTATGAGCTGAAAACCCGTGGCTTCGTTGTGTTCATAATTGAGTTGCGCAGAGAGCGAGAGAGGGCTCTCAACCTTATATGGTTTGGTTTGAACTTACAAGTGGATTCCAGCGCTGAACATGGGTATTTCTTATAGTGTTTTACTCTAAACTGCATGCAGCTAAGCGTTCTATCAATTAATTATATTCTAAAAGATAAAATTGCAGTCACTCAAAATATATTCTATTAATTGTTGAATGAGGAAATTACACACATATTTATGTAATCAATAGTCTCAAGATAGGAATGCTATCTTAGACGTACAGTAGTGTGGTTGAGAGATTCTCTCAACCACACACTAAACTAGGAGAAACTATATTCTAGCTTATTCCTATTATGTAGGAACAAACTCCTCAATTAGGAAATTACAACCATAGACAAGTAGGAATTAATTATTTCCAACTCCCCCCCTTAATGACTACTTTTCATGATAGTCAAATCCACCATCATCACACGAATTGCATGTACAAAGCCTCCAAAACACACAGTTTTCCGTCTTCGGACAGATCCACAATCTGCAAATTCGGCGTTTCCAATACAGCCGAAGAATTGATCTGATCAAAATTAATCTGATCCGCCTCTCCCGAATAGATCTGCAACTTCTCCGATCCTGCACCCCTTGCAGACCGTCAAATGAAGTTGAGGCTTCCCGCAGATCCCCTCGAAGGTGAATTGGCACAATCCTTAACTAAAGAAACTCGCACCTATTGGCACGACTAATGGCCTAACATACGCGCCAGTTGGCCTTCCTGGCATCGCTGTTAGCGCGAAAAACGCCAATCCCCTTCTACTCAGAGAAAATCATCAGAGTCTTTGAGCCAGGTGTTACTGCAGTCCACCTACTCCTACGAGCACAAAGCTCCCGTGTACACACAGCCACAAAGGCACCTCAAGCCACATAGGCGATTCAGCTACAAAGGGAATCTGCCACCACCGGGCAAGTCCAATTTACCACCACCGAGCAAATCCGCCAACTTCAATATGCCACCACCGGGCAAATCCTGTAGCCACTAGGACTCTATAGATGGTTTCTAGTTCACCACCAACCGTCACATTACAGTGACAAAAGATGGTTTCAGGCAGACCACAAACCATTACAAAGTGGTTTTGAGATCACCACGAACTTTCAAATGCCTTTACATGTCTTACATTCAACATTTGGAGTTTCTGGTACATACAATGACTATTACAATAATATGCTAGGGAGTCTATTCCACAAACCACACTAAACAAAAAATCTACTTTGTTGTCCACCATAAGTGTTGTTGCTGCTCCTTTATCCCAAGTTCACATCTTGGGCATCTTTGTCAAATAAATTCTTGGAACTTCCATGAACCCCTCATTCGTTAGAGTCGCGAATTCTAACAAAATAACTTCATATTGAGGTCTGGAATCTCAATATGTATATAAATTTAAATTCCAAAAAATACTTCACCAAAAAACATTTACCCAAGTATGATCCACAGCCTGATCCACAATCTTCACGCCACACAGCTGGCGCCAAGCTGCCACCGACAAAAAACGAGAGCCAATGCAGTCCCATCCAACACGCAGATCACTGCGTGACTACAGCCTCCGTCGGTCTTCTCCTCGTCTTACAACGCACCAGATTTGCACAACCAAACCTATATGCTATTCAATACTCCAAATCAACAGATACATTGTGGCAATTTTGATTGTGGTCAACACCACACTCAATATTGTGGTTTACTGCGCTGTCTTTGTTTGAAACACTAATGGTCCTCCACACGCAGGACCGCAAACAAACCAATGGCAGTAAAAGCTTCTAATCGTTGTTTATAAAAGCTCCCATCCACTTTACTTATAAGGGAAGAACGTTCCTTTATAGAGCAATTCTCTCAGTCGATGAGCCTCAAAGCTGAACTGAATGTTGTCGATGCACAGCTGCTTACTAGTATGTTGATTACAACTTATGTCAATAGTAAGTATATCGTATCATCAAAATAACCCAGATCCCGCAGCTATTGACATAAGCCTTGACAGAAAATTGGACTTATTTGCAACATTGATTTCAGCACTATTTGGTTCAATATTTGTTGGATATACAGTCCAAAAACGTATTTTTAACAATTAATAAGACTAGATGGCCATCTGTAATTGTCAAGAAATCTTAAATGGCAACAAGGGCCCTAAGAAAAGTCCTCCACAGAGACTGAAGATATATTAGTACTATAGCTGGAGTCCCAGACATTCAACGACAATACATGGGAGTTTTAACAGGCTGGTAAGAAAATGGTCTAACCATGTATGAACGACCTGATGAAAGAGAGTAAGAAAATTTTGTTGCAGAAATAGTGTCCCCTAGCGTATTACAGTATTGGTGAATGCTGCTAATTTGCCTGGCCAAGCACATCTCCCAACGATTGCTTTCAGGCATTGTCTCTACAACTGTGAAAGTCCCTTTCGAGTTTGTAAAGACCTGATAATTGAGCACCTCTCCTGACTTAGTCAAACAGAGCACCGCGACCTCAGCTTCTTCTAGAAAATAGTCCTCGGGTCCCATGGATCCATCAACGCACACATCGCAGTAGACTCTGCCATTGATCTGGCCAGTCCACGCCATGCCAACATAAAATAACTGGACTGCCATTAAACCCATTAAAACACACCTCGTAAACCCTGCCATTTCGGCTCTTTCAAATCAGAATCGAAAGCTGAAGCTTCATTATTCGACAACCCCTATGCTAAGAACCCATTCTACAGACGAAAACAAGACCACCATTCAAAGGGTTTGTGGACTTCGGCAGCCCCCCGAAGACATCGTCATATGCATTGAAATCGGCTATTCCTCTCTGATTTGAGCTAAATATATCGTCAACATCATTCACAGGTTTTGCTTGGTTCACAGACGAAGATCTGCCGTTGAGATTGAAATTAAAATTGCTGCGATACGTGCCCTTGCTTGCTCCCATCAGAGCCGATTTGCCCTGCAGCCTTAATCCATAGTCCCGCTGCAATATGTTTGAAAAATCATCCATCTGGTCGCAGATCTGCCCCTCAACAGGTCGCTGAATCGAATCTCAGACCGAACACCGGCACAATCTGAGATTTAGCGCTCTCTGTCTCTCTGTGGAACAGCCTCCCCTGGCAGGCCAAATCCACCAATCGATCTTGAGCTTCAATGCATAGATCAGACAGACTCAGATCTGCTCACGCATGCATCACGACCCACCAATCGATCCGTCCACCAACAATCTATCCAGACAGCCAAGGGATCTCGACGTGATGCCAAGGGACTAGTTTCGAGCAGATCTCGAGATCTCGGCCACCTGCATGGAGGCACCAGCTCATAAATGAGGGCAGAAAACCACGCTGAGCCGGCTTTGCAGAGAGAAAAAAAACAACGCCTCTATCCAGCCACAAGGCTCTCAACTCTGCCATCAAAGCGACCAAGCGAAAAGAAACACCATGAATCGAAACAGCCAGAACCTCATGTGTCATCTGTCAGAGAGATGAATGGAGTCACCCATTCACCCTAGATGCTCAGAAACTCCCAATCAGCATCTCTACCGCCATGGATGGGAAAAACTGAAATACGAAAAAACAGAAAAGCCTCGAGTCCCTCCCGATTCAAACCTGCATGGATCCGGGGGCCGCGAGATGCTCTGTAAATGCTCTCCGACTGAAAAAGAAACCCAGATGGCTATACTCCGGGACTTGACACTGAGCATCACATGCACTCAGAGTTTTCGATACGATCATGACACAGCACCAAGATCCCTCCGATCCTCAACACTGCACCTTTGAGGCGCAAGGGGCCTGATTCAATCGCCGATACGACCAATCTAGAACTACAAACAAAACTAAACCAAAACTCTCGATGGACAAACTAAAACAAATTATACTTTCTCTTTATTTTCTCTTAGCCCAGGAGGGGCCAAGCCCAGGCAGCCCAGGAGGGGCCAGGCCCTCACAGGCTCTGATACCAAGATAAAATTGCAGTCACTCAAAATATATTCTATTAATTGTTGAATGAGGAAATTACACACATATTTATGCAATCAATAGTCTCAAGATAGGAATGCTATCTTAGACATACAGTAGTGTGGTTGAGAGATTCTCTCAACCACACACTAAACTAGGAGAAACTATATTCTAGCTTATTCCTATTATGTAGGAACAAACTCCTCAATTAGGAAATTACAACCATAGACAAGTAGGAATTAATTATTTCCAACTCTAAACACCCTTCGTTGTTGCACATTTTATAATCCATTCATCCATTCCGATGGGCTGACTTGTATTGTAATTCTGTTGGAATTGGGGTTGAAGAGAACGCGCCATTTCAAGTAACCAGAATTCCATGCAGTTGTGATTGCCTCAAAACCGATGCATTTATATCTTGGGATCCATACATATATGTATCGAAATCGGAGTTACATTTATATTAAGGCATCTTGGTATTGGAATTGTTGGGGATTTTTCTGGTGAAATCCCAAAAACAATAATAAAAATTTGCACACAGAGACAATGCTCTGTTTCTCCACGAGAATTTTAACACAGCGGAAACATAAAAAAATCCTGAGTAGTAGGCAGAGTTTTATACACCAAGGATTTCTATTCATAAAAAGGATTGCTGTTACAGATTAATCTTCCTCTCTCACAGAGGGATTCACCAATTACAATTCACTGTAGTGTGAAAATTACATATACATTTCTCACGCTGCTGAGTGGATCCTTTTGAAAAAGAAAATCACTTATGCACTGCTGTGCTTCCCTTCTCTAAAAACATAAAACAAAAATTACATATATATAATATATATGACAACCAAGAACTTACATCAGTTTTTCACTTGCCATACTGCCGTAAAAGAAAACAATAAAAATTAAATGGTTTTACTGGTTTTTACGTGTGCCCATACTCCCGCTGATAAAAATTAAAAACTTCATCAAAAACTTACCAACCCACAGTAAATTTGCATTTACTGTTTCACTGACATAAACGGGGGTAAAGAGACTTTTACTTCACGTCAAATTTATTTTCAGCAGTCCTATACTTCAATCAGTATTCAAATTGACTTTGGAAACTCATCGGGTCCGAGCTTTATCGCATTGCATGCACATATGCAAAATTGTGCATCCTTGGTTTCCTGATTGCGAAAATACTGTGGACCCGATAATTTATCAAAAAGGATTAATACCATTGTCGGGTCCGGCCCATCGGCTATTGCACATTTATAAAAAAGTTATGCTCCACTTTAAAATGCCGATAGCGATATGACGATGCGATATCGGCGATCGCATATCGCAAATAACAAAAGAAACTTTATAATTTCTCGCTTCCATTTCGCCGATGCGATATCCACGATAGCTTATTGCTGGAGTACAGTGTCGCCGAACTGCTCACCGCGGAAATGTTCATCGCTGAAGTCGTTGGGGTCGCTGCACTCCTTCACCCAATGCGCAGTTGGAATTACACTTTCAACACGAATGAGAGTCTATCGAACTAAAGTTGAGTCATTTCTAATTTAATTCTTATAAACTACAATCATAGATATATAGTTCCGTATAAAGACGGTTTAAAAGTGTGGATTATATGATTATAACATAGAAGGATTGTGACCCTTCACAAAAGGAATGAAGCGATCGAATTAATGACTGGTACTCCTGAAGCCAGTTCAAAGGAAATTGAGTCAGTGATAAGCTTCAAAGGAAATTGAGGCAGAGACTCAAGAGATTGCTGTCAAATTAGAGAGATTATCCTTAACACTTCCAACCTGCAACCCCGCATCATACATCTTACCCAAAAAAAAAACCATATTATCTCTCAAACTCCGCGCAATTTCTCAAGATTTAACTACACTTCGTATGAAGAAAGTTTCTCAAGATTTAACTACAGTCGAGAGTTTTTCAAGGGTTGGTGGCTTAGTAGTCGACTTGTACATGCAGAAATTCAGCAAGCGAAGTTGACGTCTATGTTAGAAACAAGCATGACATGGTTCTGGAGGAAACACTGGAGGCAGGGACTTATGAAAATAATTTTTCTTGGGTTATGGTGGATGGCTTCGCCGTTGAGATCACATCGGACAAGGTATTGTATATAATAATCCCTTCCCTGCGCCATTTCTTCCGTTTATTTGTTTAATTTCTATGTGATCCTTGCACCTGTTTAAACTTTAAATCTGTTCTACTAACCTGGATATTTCAATATCCGTGGGTGTGAATTTCAATGGGTAGGCGGAAACGCTGAAATCCGCAGGAAGAGTAAGAGCTGTCGTGCAGGATCGGGAAATCGGCATCTGAAACTATTGCCGGCCCTTTCATAATTCGATTAGTTAATTTATTCCTTTTCGTATTATTCTGCTACAAATACTGACGCTGACAGTTTTGGGTGTTTGTCTGTATTTCAAATATCTGCCATCAAAATGTCAATGACCAGCTAAGACTTATTAGGGGCCCACATTATTGTTCTGGTGTTCTATTAGTGTTTTATTATCAGTGCAGTGGTGGTAATTAAAATGATAAATTAATAAAAAAAATTGAGGTGGAATTTTGATTTGTGTTATTTAAATTGGTTTTTAATTGTACATATACACTCAACTTCATCAAAAACTTTTAAAACATTTAGATTGTATAAAAATTATTATCAAACTTGTGATTTTAATAAATTCCTGTCTAATTTTAAAAAAATTAAATCTGAAAAACCCTAAAAAAAATTTCCAAAATAGCACTAATTCTATTCTTCTACAACTAAATAAAAAAATGATAAATAAGAAAATGATAGACTAATTCTATAGTTTTATATCTGCATGTCTTGATTGTAATACAGTTTTCAAGTAACTATAATCATTGACTTTAACGAATTAGCAACATCAAATTAAATGAGTTTTTAGTGAGCAAAGCCCATACGTTCCAGAATGTGTTTCCCTGAAAATAACGTTGCAGCCAAACCTTTCATCTAATAGCAAACTTAAAGCTGGGTAACCTTCCATCTAATAGCAGACTTAAAGCTGGGTAACCTTCCATCTAATAGCAGACTTAAACCTGGGCAACAGTAAAGGCTCGTCGACATGCGTGCCTACTTGCCGTAGCTTTCACACCACTTATTTTCTGTAATGTGTATTTTCTGAGTAGAAAGTAAGGAAACCCACAAACCAACTTGCCAGCCACGGTAAGGGCAGTTGGACAAGTACACTTATTCTTTATATCAATTACACTGTGTGCACGCACTTTTCATAATTTCTCTACTTTACAAAGTAGACGACAGTGGCAACATAAGACCAGCTGTAGAGTGGCTTTATCTTTTTGTTAGACAATTTTATTGCGGCAGTTTAATTATGTGGAGTAATTGTTCAGAAAGTTATGGAAATTCCAGTTATATTTAGAGATTCTGGTAAGGATTTTTGTAAATCTAAGTTATAGTTGTTAAAATTCAAAATTTTAGGTCTCTTTAATGTTTTTGATGGTGCTGAATCCATTTCCACCATCAAAAACATGATTCAAACACTGTTTCTACAATATTTTTTGAATTTTTTTGCCGAAATTCCAACCACTTTTAACCATTATGACAATCCCCCGTCCTCCACAGATGACTCCCATCTTATTCTGGCTCATGGTATTTCTACAACAAGGTTAGATGACGAATTCGAATCTTGAGATAAAAGTGAGACACGGTGTAATTTCATCTAACCTTGAGATAAAAGTGAGACACGGTGTAATAGTAATAATTTGCTCTTATGAACATAGTTGAATTAGATATTAAATAGATATATCATATTGTCTCGTTCATAAAATAAGTGATCTTTAAAATAACATTTTGATTTCCTTTAAAACAATATTTTGATTTTGATTTTAAAATTTATGATGATGTGTATATATTACTTTCTTTTTTATTTTAACATATAATTTTTTTTTGAGAATATATATGTATAATTCTTTAAATCATTTCAACAATATTATTTAAAATAAATAAAGTAAAATACAATTTAATATTTTGAACTATTAAATTTATTTATTATTTTTTAATAATAGATGTCTGGTAAAACTGAATATTGTTATAGAATATTTTTTTTGCATATTATTTATAAACAAAATTTATTGAAATTTAGTATATGATTTTTCTTCTTTATAGCTTGATATGTTTCTTATCTTACTTCATTTTTGGAAATTCATTTAAATATTTTTGCAATACTTTTTAGGAAAATGACATATGTTTTATGTAAATTGTTAAGAAGAAGCCATTATTATATTATCTTATTTCAATTGTGAGCATTCCATTTTCACATTCTTCATTCTCACTTATGGACAAGCTTGTGTGAAACCACAACTATTATGATTCTAATCTAGGGGAAAGCCAAACGAAATTATGATTGGGAAGAGTTTGTGAGGATTTAGAGACTATCCATTGAAAAATGAAAGGCAGGGATGGTTTTGATGGAAAAAGCCATCATTGGAATGTTTACAATAATTGAGAATGTCACTAAACTTGCAACAATGTTGTTATTGACCTTTTCTAGTTTAAGCCAAGTGTTTACTTCTATGAGATTCAAATAAGAAACCAATAACATTAAACATGCAACACTGTTGTTATTGACCTTTTATAGTTTAAGTTAAGTGTTTACTTCTATGAGATTCAAATAAGAAACCAATAACATTAGACTCTTTCTACATGTAATGGAAGGGAAGAAAATTCCTAAAAAAACTACAAAGCAAAAAAAAGGAAATCTTGTGTTGTAGAGGAATAAAATGTATAATGATAATTGATGATTGAATGATGACCTATAGTGTTTAATAGTGAAGACATTTCATATATGGGTTGACCTACATAAAAGAAATCTTGTATTGTAGAGGAATAAAAAATATAATGATAATTAATGATTGAATAATGACTTATAATAATCTGTAATAGTGAAGACATTTGATATGTCATAAAAGTAATAAATTGACTTAAGTATTACAGCCTTAGAGTAGTGTGTAATATTGAAGACATTTAATGTATCATAAGAATAATGATTTGATCTAAATATTACAGCCTTATAAGAGATTACTTTGTAAAAGAGTCCATGGTTGATGTTTAGTTTGGTGTTAACTTTTTAACCATTGATTTGATAGACATACCTCCAAGCACACATGACTAGTCTTCATATTTTTCATTGTATGGAGTGTTTTATAATTTAGAATTTCAAAGCATAGTGGCTTCAATTTGATGGATGATATGTGTATTCAAAATATACATATATGATGGAATGATGGTCGTTGAAAATTATTTTGAAATTGGCCTTTGAATCAATTACAGGGCTTTGCACAAGTATTGATGAGGCGAGTTTTTGGGGGTCTTCTTTTAAGTTTAATATAGGATTATTTGATATTATGACTATTCAGATATTTTTCATCAAAATGAAATTTAGGATTATTTGATATTATCACTATTCGGATGTCTTTCATCAAAATGCCAATCACTAGCTAACACTTGCATCAAAATGCCAATTACTAGCTAACACTTGCACACTCCCACTACGAGTTTTTAATAGCAATTTTTTTTTAGAGTTTCTAGTGGATTTTAGGCTTGAATTTGATAAAAAAAATTGTTGTGAAATGTTGATTTGTGTTACTTAAACTGGTTTCTAGATTGCATAAATCGATTCAATGCCCTCAATTTTTTTTTTCCATTTCGATTGTGAAGAGTTCACCTATCAAACTTGTGATTTCAATGAATTTTTGCCCAAAAATAAACCAAATAACTTTTCAAAAAATCTCACTTGTAAACAATGGCCTCAGGCACTTCTCTCTTCGTCGATTTTAATATTTTAATAGTGTCAGATATAATAAGTAATACATATTATAAACTATTTTTTTATAATTTTTTGTTTATAGGAAACTTAGAGAGACCCTATATTCAAATTGGGTGGGGAGGCTAAAAACAATTCATCCCACCACTCAACCTACAAGAACTTAACTGTTGTATAGTTTTATATAAGGTTGTCTTTGTAACTTAATCTAGAAGTAAATGTACCCATTGAATATAAAGAGGTAGGAGTATCAAATGAAATGAGCTTTTCGTGGGTGTTGAATTAGCTGAAAGAGAGCTTTAGGAGAGGAACATTTTATGCATCAACAAATGTCATATGCAAACAAATGACATTAGTAGAATGGATTTAGAAAGAAGTTACATGACATAATATAAAATATGGTTTTTTTTCATATGCTAATAAGAGATACTTTTTTCTTGTATTTCATGATTATTTATACTTGTTATTATGATGGTTGTTCTATCATTGTTATCATTCTCGTCATATGCTAGTTATAAGCATGGTTTCATGACAGACTCTAGTTATGGGTGTTAATATTTTTTTATTGGTAAATAAATGGTTATTGAAAGCATGACATAATAGATTTTATTTCAGTTATGGTGAGAGGGCATCAAACCTTCTTGAATATTTTTAGATAAGTATGAGACCTCTATGTTCAGATATGCATTTATGACCTATAGATTGCATGTTCACAACGAGTTTGATGAAATTTTTGTCATGTTTAGGCTTGGTTAGGTCAATTTATTGACTAATTTTTTCATTATTTCCTTTTTCCTTATGTCATTCATCACTCTAGAATGTTCTATTAAGTTTTGGGCAGAGGCCTATATCGTAGAAATGAAAAAGTGGCTCATATTCTGAGGCTGCATGCACAAAATTGGGAATTCTATACTGCAATAGCTAGGAGGTAGGGTTTATCGATGCAAATAGAGGGTTACAGTCACTGGATTTCCTTTTTATTCAAGTGAATGGGAGTCCATATCACTAAAAAGGCAAGTTAACTAAGGGTTTGGGCACTTAAAGTGGTTGTTTGTCTCTTAAGGGTCCTATAGCTCTTGAGGAAGGTTAGTAAAGTTTTGGTTTGTCGATTCCACTTCCTTAATTGTACCTAGGAGGTTGAGCCATATAATAGTAGCGCCCATCTCATGTTTACCCTAGAAGGTTGGTGAAAGTGGGTAAATGTGGGAAGGGTGGTTACATAAGGAATAACTAAAAAGAGAAAGTAAGAGGAAGATATGAGGAAATAGTAGGAATAAGATTTGCAAAAGTAGCGGGGAGAAGAAGAACAACAAAAACTATTAGAAGAAGAGGAAAACATGAAGGGAGATGAGGGTGATTTTTAGGCCTAGAAAGTAGATGTTGATAAAGAGGAGGATGACCAAAAAGTAGAAAATATGCCAATCGTAGAACAAACTAGCTATCAGGCCCCACCTCCTCTTACTTGTTTCAACCTCCCATTCAGCAAAATGGGAATAGTTCCTCCCCTAGATGATAGGGTCATGGACATTTCAAGCTTCACCTTCGATCAACTCAAGAAAAAAATTGTATAGGAGAGAAGAAGGTAATTTCTTAATGATCCTCATTACTTTGTTTCCATCAACACAAGAAGGGTAATTGTGCCAAATACCAAGAAGAATTTAAGAGAAGTTGCAGCAATAAAGGAAACTTGTGTGGAATCCACTAAGGATAAAATTTATTTTCTTGATGTCAGAAAATGAACAATTAAAAAAGGAATTGTACACTACATGGCAACATGTTGGGCATTCCATGTCCAAGAATCATATATTGCCTTCTACTAGTGCAAGCAAAATGGAATTAAAGGCAATAATACTTGAAGAATTCAAACTATTGGAAGACACCATCAAGTAGTTATATGATGAGATGACCACTCTACATGAGGTAGTGGTGCTCTTGCATGAAGTATATAAAGGATCACAAAAGATGGTGAAGGTCCTGAAGATATCTTACATAGCCATAGGTGTGATCTAGGGTTGGTGCACCAAATATCTGAATATACCTATAGTGTTGGTCAGGAAAGGAAGGTAGGACCTTTAAATGTATAGGGTGGAAATAAGGATGTTTATGTAGATTTATTGAGTATTTCCATACTTTTGTAACCAACACCATATCAAAATATTCCCAACTGTATCATGGATTTTATTTGTTGGTGAGGATGCATAGGATACCTACAGTTGATAAATTTACAAAAGTAAGGGACAAGAATGTTATCAATAAAGAGATAAAATATTTTTTGAAAAATATTAAATAAGTGACCATTTAGGATTAACTAGAGGTGACCAAAGAATCTATTTTGCAGTATGTACCTGTGCCCACCAAGATAAACATGAAGTTAATTATGTTGTTGAACAAAATTCATATAGATTCTAAGACCATATAATCAAATGCGCTGGAGGGTAAAATTAGATATAATCTAGTTCTACCATTGAAGTTTGAGCACATAACAATAAAGTACAAATATTATCACCATTATCTTACAACATAGTTAAATGTCACCATCACCAAGCTACAATTTCCATAATTTTAAGCATGATGTATTGTTTTGTCTTATGAATATAGCCACATTTTTTTATAGGTAATTTTGTATTTTGAAAATAATAAGAAAATGTAAAATGTGTAAGTGGAAGTCCAAGAGTCACATAGGGAATGTGAAGAGTCATTAAGTAGCTCAAAGGTCTAAGAGGAATTCAAAAGGCATATGGAAGATCAAGAGTCAGGAAGGAGCTCAAGAGTCACAAGGCGAGGTGAAAGGTCACTTCATTTGTTATAAATAAACACTCATTACTCAAGAAAATGGCTTAGAACTTTAGAGAGTGGGCCGTGACTTCTCTATTTTAGCATAGGAGAGAATATCACTCTTTGGCAAAGCAAGTGGTAGATTCATGTTCCACTATTGGGGCTAGTGTTTCACCTTCGTAACTTGTGTTCTTGGAACTTTCACTTAATAATCAAAATCTCTTCGAGCCAATGCACTTTCATGCATGGATGGTGTATATGTTGTAAGAATATTGTTTTAATGTTTGTGGTATATGTTTATGTTCATCATACTAAAGATAATGAACTTTTTTTCCCAATGAAAAATCGTAATTTTATTAATGAAACAAAATTACATGGTGCAGACTCTTGAAAGCATTCCCTGATCTAGTCAAAGCCTGATGATCATAAGTTCATACAAAATAATCAACTAAACAAATGAAGAGAAAAGGTTAAACTTGTCTCCATTTATTTTTCAACCTTTAATTATTCTCCTTGAGATGGCATGGATGAGAGAATAGCTAGCTGATTTCCTTCTTTTATTCTAGAAATGTCCTTGTCTGAATCAGAATTGTGAAATGCATGATGATGTTTGAATCTGCTAGAATCCTTTACCTCAGGTATCCTTTCTAGTTGTGCTGTTGTGACCTGTAAATCAATTGTTTCTTGTGTTTCTTCCCTCTTTCCTTCTTTTTCTTACGAATTCTGATTTTCCACATTGGGAATGGGATATTTTTCTGCTTCATCCTCTTCTTCAATTGGATCATTTGGGGGAAATTTCCATCCTTCGGGCTTCTTTCCCGATTTCTTCTTCCTTCTTGATTCTTTCTTGGCTTCTGGGCACGCGTTTTGTAGATGTCATGTTTTTTGACATATTTTCCATCTAAAGGTTGTGTTCTCAAAATATAAGAACTAGGTCTAGGTCTGCTTGTTGTTTATCAATTCTATGTGATCTGGTAGGCCTTTATTGAGGTCCACTTCCACGCATATCAATGAGAAAGTATAGATTCATTCCTCCATTCTTTGTGTGTTTGTTTTTATGTATCGTCCTAAAATAGACCCAATGCCTTTTAGCACTTGGTTATGCCAGAAATGTAGGGGAAGGTTATGAAGCTGAACCCATACCGAAATTCTAGATAAAATCATTGTGTTTACATCAAAATCTAGGAACCATGGAGGAATGAAAAGTCCTGTTGATCCCCAAAACCATGGGCCTTCCTGAAGTATAAGCTCTCAATCCTCCTATGATGCAAACTTTACAATGAAAAAACCTTTGGAGCAAATGTGTATTTACCAATTTATTGTCCTGTTCGTGAATATCCAATGAAAGAGATCCATTGATTTTGGGAAGAAGTTGTTAAATCTGCATATGTTGTATTATGCTTCATACATAGTGCAAAGATCATTTGTTTCTAGAATGTCTATTTATTCAATTTAGTGTCCTACATTGCTTGCATAAATTATCAACTGAGGTTTGTAAGCTGATGAGGTGTGGTGCACTATATGTGCTTAGTTAACCTTTTTCTTACTTCGTTGTTTTGTATTTTATGTTGTTTTTGGGGGGTTTCTATTCTTTGATGTCTAAGAATGTGCAACCTGAAACTATGAGAAAATTTAAGTGAATCTAATGAATTTTAAAGAAAAGGAAATGTTCCTAAGTTAATCTAATTTCCTAAAAATGGACCAAGAACTGTTGGCTAGTTAGAACCTAATAAAAAAAATAGAGCATCTATCTTATCTTATCATTAGTCCTAATCCATGGATCTAATTCTTAAATGTAGAAGGTAACTCAGTAATTGCATTCATTAAAAATTCAACCATTCAATTTTGGAGTATGATTAAATCAATCTCCTTGAAATGATTATTGGGAACATTAGTGCTACAACTAAGTGAGGATCTGAAAGCAAAAAGGTAAAAGCATGTAAAACTAACTGTAAACAACTAATGTATCTTTTACTTTCTCCAACATTCAAATGTGAAGCATTTCCCTATTGAAGTGTTGTGCAAGAAATCAATTATACCTTAGTTCCTAAGTTCCTAGGAAAATAACAATGTACTGAGTAAATTCAATCACTGTATGAATTAGACATTTAACCATTTAGTTTAGCATCATCATCATCTTGAAATGGCTTTTGAAAACATACATTAACTCAGTTAGTTGACAATTCTATTCTAAGAAAATGAATGGAAAAATAGTGATAAAACTAAGCAATTGTGTATTCTTATTACTTCAATCTTAATTCAGTTTGGAAATAGAGTCGTTTTTCTCTGTGAAATGTATTAGAAGAACAAGGTTGCATAGTTCTGATTTATCATTATGCTATTGATTAAAAACTAAAATTAAATATCATCCTAATTTAGAAAATAGATTTATTGAAAATAGAGTAATGGAAATTGAACTAAAAACAACAAATGAAAAACCTCCTTCAGTGCAAGGGCCCTCTGCAACTGACATGGCTAGAATGCTAGCTAGTTAAGGATGCTCTTTAAATGATCATTGGCAACACGAAATTTGTATTATGAAAAAAACAAAGTGTGAATACAAAGTATCAGCAAAAGGCTTGAACTTAACACATAATTCCTTCTAACTTCTAACTTTCTCTCAGTTACATGCAACTCATATTTAAAGGAAAATAACAATATTGTTTATGAGATAAACTTGCTACGATTGGCTAGTTGGAATTAAACTTAACATGATTGTTTATGAGATAAACTTGTTACAAGTGGCTAATTCGAATTGTAATAGGATTTTTTAAACTTTTGATTAGCTACAGGTGGCTAATTCTAATTGCAAGAGGATTGTTTAAACTTTTGATTAGCTACAGGTGGCTAATTTGAATTAGATTTGCAACAGAACTGCTAGACTCTTGATTAGATATGAAAGAGAAAATCAAGAGTCCTACTGCTTTCGGATAATGTACTTTGACTCCATCTTTGACCATGAACTTAGGCTTGCTTTTCATTGATCTCGACTGAGTGAATAAGATAGAATCCATGTGGAGATGATTCTAGAAATTCCCATGTGGCCCAATTCTTCATTTGACACTTGGAACCTGCCAAACCATGAGAGTAGCTACGGAATCCACAATTAGCAGCGGAATAGGCTGCGTTCTATAGCTAATTTGCAAAAATCTATTCAAATAGCAAGAACATGAAAATATAATATTGCAATCATTTTAGTGCTTTCCTTAAGACAAAACATAGCATTTATCATTGATTAGGTCTGTAATCTTATGAGAAATTGAGGGAAAAAGGTGAGAAAAAAATGTCAAGGAGAGGGTAATTCTGAGGTTCAATGTACTCCCTTTGCAAAATCATTACATGTCCTCATGCAATTTTCCAAAAATGTGAGTTATTCTTCCCTACTGGATTTTCTTAGACACCTTTGCTAGTACATCCAATTTCCTTATTTTTTTCTCCTTTGAAGTGACTATCGTTATGGGCTTTATCATAAGAAGCTTGTACTTAAGGTTAACGACTACTCTATTCAAAATCTTATTCTTTCTTTTAAATTTCCTATTTTTCTTATACCACGGTCCTAGATGCAAAATGGTATTATTGTGAATTGCCTTGTCTAATTTATTTTGTTCCTTCAAGGTCTCATTCTCCTATTTGATATGTCTGTTCAATATCTATAATTCATAAATTTCATGTTTGAGAGCATCAATTAGAGGTTCTTATGGATTGACAGAAGGTTCTAGGTTCATTGAGGCACTTTTCTTCTCCAGTGATTCTACATAGTCATATATTTGTTGCTGCACTGGGTCTATGCCTCGAGATCTTCTACTTGGGCTACCTTCAAAATGATGAATAGGAGAATTTTGAGGACTGTGTACAAACGAGATGTTAACAGGAGATGGTTCTGGGGTTTCCTCATCTAAATTTATAAACTCTATCCCTTTTGATGATGTTTTCTTTACCAAACCTCGGAGTCTAGAGCTCCTTCTATGTTGTGGAGGACATATATTCTCCTCATTTGTGACCTTTTTCTCCTTTCTTATCTTCCCTCTTGCCTTGATTTGCTTCCTTACTTCTGTCAGTTCTTTAGAGATTAACTTTTCATCATCTTTCTACAATGAAGACTCAGGTTTGTTTTCAATAGTTATACTAGTCTTCTTTCTTCCACTTCTTCTGACATTATCTTCTTTAGGTGATTTTGGTGCTTCTTGGAAATGGTTTCTAATAAGGAAATTCTCCCAGGTATCTCCTATGCTTTTTAAATGAAACTCAATCAATATCTTTATCAGCCCATGATGATACATGGTTGTATCTATGAACTGTATTCTCTTTTGTACATTTGAGGCCATCCTTCTTAAAATATTTAGCATGAATAAAGGAAGATTGATTTCTCCATTTTCTAAGAAATTCATGAGTAAACGGATATGGTAGACATACATGCAACCAAACCTCCCCTCACAAGTGATAAATTTTGGTAAAACCAAAAGCATGTTCCTCCACTTACTTTTAAGAGCTGAAATGGGAATACCTTTTCTAAAAACAGAGACATCCATACCTGCGTTTTTTAGTATTACTTTCCATGATTCAATGTGGAAATCCTTGTTCTTGAACCATCTTTCACCATGCCTTGGAAGTTCTGTAGCCTTGGTCATGAATGACTCAATCACTGCAAACTTGATATCTCCAATTACGAGGGAGTTAATTATGGACCGTTATGTGACAAAATCTGGAGGATGTGGTGGATATGTCGTATAATGGAGATTGCAATCAAATAAAATGATGATTCGTTAATGAAACATTTGGATATCCATATTATATATGATTTATGTTTTAACCTTGCTATTTGAAATAAATTTTTGCACTTTACCTTTTAGAACTTAACCTTTTCGTTTGTTTTTTTCATTGGTGTTGATCCGTAGGTACCCTTTTAGCATATTGGTCTTCGAAACAGGATTCTTCAATTTCTTGCAATCATCATTTGTTTGTAAGTTGTGTAATTATGCCAGAGCTACTGAATGAGATATGGTTGCAGAATCAAATTAGATGCAGAATGGAATCAGATACAAAACATGATAAAAAATGAAGTATGGCTATGGAACATGAATGTGAAATGAAATGGAAATGGAATATGACAGTGAAATGGAATGAAAGTGGAGTGAGATGGAATGAAACTGTAAAATAAAATGAAAATGGGGTGAGATGGAATGAGACTGTAAAATAAAATGAATTTGCAAATTATGAACTATAAATGGATGTAGCTTTATGTCACTACTTATTACAGAAAGGAAATGGAAAATACAATATGTCAAAGATCTCTGATTTTCACCCTATATTTTCTGTATAAGTATGCCAATTAATGATTGGTTTTCATACTTATACATTTTATTATTATTATTTTTATGTTTTTTTATGATATATATATATATATATATATATACAGGAAAAATAAAAGCTAAGTTAGTGGAGAAGAAGAATTCTTCTTCACCAACTTCATTTCAGTGTTACCTTGGAAAATCTTGATAAAATCCTCTCTTGAAATTGGCTTATGATATATCTTCAACCGATGACCATTCACAAGAAGAGGTAGCTTTATTTCATCTATTGTCCTTATTCTCACTACTCCATTATTAAAGTCTTCTTCAATCTCATATGGCCGAAGACAATGAGTCTAAAACTTTCCTTGAAAATCTTTGAATTTTGAGTCGAACAAAAGTTCCCAATCCCCTACTTGAAACTTCTTCTCCTTGATATACTTATCATGCCATTTAGCCCTTTATTGTTGGACCATACTAGTTCTTTGAACTGCATCTTGCATGATTTCATCAAGCTCATTGAGTTGCTCCAATCTATGTTTATGTGCTTTTGATAAATCCAGTACCAATTAGACTACCATCTTGAAGCTTCTTATTTGAAACTCTATAGGGAACATGACTTTCTTCCCATAAACAAGCTCATAGGGAGTATGTCCTTTTGTGTTCCTCCATGTAGTTCTGTAGGCCCATAAGGTTTCAGGAAGTCGTTCTACCCAATCTCTTCTCTGTAGATGTATAGTGTTAGTGAGAATTCCTTCAATCACCTTATTGGTAGATTCAACTTGACCGTTTGCTTATGGATGATAAGGAATAGACTTTCTGTGTTTGATCTTGTAATCTTCTACGAGCCTTTCCACCATTTTATATGTAAATTGAGATCCCTGATCTGTCACAATTTCTCTTGGAACACCAAAACGAGTTAAGATATCCTCAAAAAGAAAATTAACTACAGAGTTTTCATTAGAAAAAGGTAATGCTTTAGCCTCTACCCATTTAGTGGCATAACCAGTGCATACCAAAATATAATGCTTTTTTTTAGATGGAGGATTAATTGGTCCAACAAAATCCAAGGCCCATTTTTCACAAGGTTCAATGAGTACCTAAGTTTGTACTAGAATTTCATCTGAAGGAGCAGGTTTAACTACCGTTTGGTAGCAATCACACCTCTTGAAATATTATTTGGCATCTTTGAATATGGAGGGCCAATAATATCATAAATGAAGGATTTTATAGCCTGTCCTCTTGTCAACAAAGTGTCCACCACAAGGTTCATCATGACATGCCTTAAGAATTTCAGGCATTTCATCTTCTCAAACACATCTTTTGATAATGAGATCTAGAACTGTTTTATACAATTCATTAGTAATCCATGAGTAACTTGCACTTGTTTGAATGATTTTTATTTTCTCCTTAGGAAACAAATGTGAAGGTAATTTTATTGTGACTAAGTAATTGTCAATATCTTCAAGCCAAGGGGTCTGAGTAGTTACCGCAAAAAGATATTCATCGGGAAATTTATCTTCAACCAGAGTGTCATCTTTGATATTTTGAATTATTGACAAGAAATCAGCAACTATGTTCTATTTTCCAGGTCTATCTAGAACAGTGATGTTGAATTCTTGCAAGAGTAATAACCATCTTGTAACTCTTCCATTAGTAATAGATTTATTCATTAAGTACCTAATTGCAAAGTGATCTGTATGAACAAAGGTTTCATAGCCTGTTATGTAATGTCTGAACTTGTTGATAGCATGAACAACAACTAAGAATTCCTTTTCAGTTACAATGTAATTTAGCTCAGTGGGAGTCAAATTCTTACTTGTGTAATAGATGGCATAAGGGATCAAATCTGTTTGTCCCAATACAGCTCCCAGAGTTGTATCTGAAGCATGTGTTGAAATGTGAAAAGGTAGTTTCCAATTTGGACCTCTTAAGACGGGTGCTTCAGAAATTTTTTCTTTTAAAGTCTCAAATGCCAATTGGCAATCAGGATTCCAACTGAATTCACAATATTTGGTGAGTAATTTGAAGAGTAGGGATGCTAGTTTAGTGAAATTTTCTATAGACCTTCTATAATATCCTGTGAATCCTAGAAAACTTCTAAGATCCTTTTGACAACTTGGAATTCATAGTTTAGAGATGATTTCAACTTTAGATATATCAACTTTAATTCCATCTCCTGAAATGTGATGTCCTAAAATAATCCCTTCTATAAACACAATAAAACATTTTTCATGGCTTAGTGAAAGGTTTGCTTCCTTACATCTTTTAAGAACTTTTTCCAAATTTTCTAAAGCTTCTTCAAATGTATTCCCATAAACTGTAAAGTCATCCATATACACCTCTACACAATCATGTATTAGATCAGAAACAATTCCCAGTACTGCTATTTGGAATGTTGCAGGTGCACTGCACAATCCATAAGGAAGTACTCAATAGGCATAAGTTCCCCATGGAAAAGTGAATGTAGTTTTATCTTGATATTCAGGTGATACCTGAATTTGAATGTACCCACTAAAACCATCCAAAAATGAGAAATAATCCTTACCTGCTAATGTATCTAACATTTGATCTATAAAGGGAAAAGGAAAATAATCTTTTAGGGTAGCTTTATTCAATTTTCAATAATCAATGCATACCCTCCATTTACCATTCTTTTTAGGCACAATCACTAGAGGAGAAACCCATTGGCTGTCTGAAATTGGGTAAACGAAGTTCACATTCAATAATTTTTGCAACTCCTCTTTCACAATTTCCCTAAGATTTGGATTCATCCTTCTTTGAGGTTATCTGATAGTTTTACAATTTTCCTCAATGTAGATGTGATGCATACAAGTCTTAGGACTAATTTCTTTCATGTCAGTGTATTCCCATGAAGATGCATAAAAATGTTGTTGTAATGTTTTGATTATCTTTTCCTGTTGTAATTTTTCCAAGTTATTGTTTATGTTTAATGTTTTCCCTGGAAATATTTCAACTGTAGAGCTACCAAATTCTTCCATAGAATAAAGAGACATTTGCCTAGATGACAAATATTCAATATTGGATTTTTCTTGAAATTGATCATGTTCATATTCTGGAGATGATTCAAAATTTTCCATTATATTTAAGATTTGACTATCTTCACTAATGGTTGAAATAGTAAAGAGAGATTTAATATCATTTTCATCATCAATCCACTCTTTGTCATCTATCTCTGTGATTGTTCTTGCTGGAGGATATAGAGTGAATTTTTTAGTTGAGCTACCATCAGAGATATACATATCACCGGATCTACAGCTAATGAAAGCATTAGCTGTAGCCAGCCAAGGTCTTCCTAATATAAGTGGATTTCCTCCTAGATTGTTCTGAGGGGTTAAGATCATAAAATCAACAGGGTACTTCCAAGAGTCTAAGGACACTGAAATATCTTCTAACACACCATCTAGTTTGATTACAGATCTATCTGCCAATTGCAGTAATGTAGGTGTATAAAGAATATTAGGAAGCTTGAGTTGTTCCATGGTTTATTTGCTCATGATGTTTATTATTGCTCCTAAATCAATCAATGTATTTACAATTTCAACTCCATTTATATGTGTTTTTACAACAGGACTTGCTGGATCTACATATTTTTGTATGGCAATTTTTCCCATCATTATGTCTGTTATTTTTCGTGCCAGCTGAATTCTTTTTATTTCTTTTGTTTTTCTTCCTAGTTTCTTCATGCTCAACTCCTTTATTGTTTTAGCTAGAATTAGAATCTCCTTAATGGCTTGTAACAAAGGGATTTTGATACATACATTTTTCAATGCATCTAGAAAATCATAATTAGGCAACATAATATGCTTTTCTACCCCTCTATCAACTTGTAATCATTCAGGAAAAGGAGGTGTAGAAGTAGATACTAGTGGTTGCTCTATGATAGGAGTTGAGTTTATTGGTTACTTTTATTTTTCAATTTCAGTATTCTATTTTTGAAGAGATGTTCCTTCAAAACTTTTATTTGGCTGTAGAGAATCTTCCTCAAAATTGTCTTGTTCTTGAATAACTTTTCTTTTCTAATATCCTACCAGATCTTAGTTGGACATCATTAAGATCTAGAGGAGTGATAACGTAAGTTGGAAATTATTGTCCTTCCACCACATAGGTATTATGACGAATTTTTATTGTTGGGGTTTGGTAATGGCTGGTCCGGTAACTGATTTTGCCTCTGTGGGAATGGAAGTGAAAGTTGAGGATTTTGGTTTTGAAGTTCGGGCTGTCGATTTTGTTGAGATATTTTTGGGGAGGATAGTTTGGATATGATGGAGGATATTGATAGTATTGAGATAATCTTCCATAGGGATCTTTCATTCCTTGAGCCCAAGGTTGAGATTGAGATTGAGGTTGAGGCCAAGGTTGATGCCAAGAATTCCAATTTGGTGGGGGCTGAACATACATTCGGTTGTTAAAACCCTAGTTTTGTGGCCCCTGCCAAGGTCTTCTAGAGACAAAGAAAAGATATTCTGTTGGATTTGAAATTGTTTTCTCTTGAAAAATAGCCTTAAGACTAGGAATTGAAGGACAACCCTTGGTCTCATGGTTTTCTAGACAAATCACACAAGTCTCTATGATTTTTGCATCCAAAGGGAATTCTCTTAAAGCATGTTTCTTTCTGCATTTGGGACAGAAAATAGCTAAAGCATTAGTCTCAACTTTCTGCTTGTTTTATAACTTAACGGTGTCTATCTGTTCACTAAGGCTCCCTAGAATATTTGTTTTAAACTCATCAAGAATGTTTCCAATTTCTGCCCTACTCGCTGATCCAGTTACAAATTTATGCACTCTAGCAAGAGAAGGATCTCTTGGACCTTTCCCAGTTTTGGATTTTCCTCTTGAGAGATGAACACATAATTCTCCAATGTCATTTAATGGGAGTTGAGAGATATCTCCCTTCCCCATCATGTTAAGGATGTATATCCACTCATATCTAAGGGCTTTTAATAAAAGATAATTTGAAGTATCTTGATCTAAGTTATCCATTTTTTCTCTTTTTAAGTTATAGTTGAATCTTTCAATTAAATCCTCCAAATTTTCATCCTCTCTTTGCATCATTTTAAACACTTCATCTTTGTCATTGATAGGCATGAAATAATCCAAATACCTGTCCAAAAATGCTCTCTTCATGTCATTCCATGTTCTAATAGACTAAGCGACCAATCCCATGAACCATTTTAAAGCAGCTCCTTTCAATATTGAAGGAAACAATTTAAGTTTTTGAGAGTCTTGTAAATAATCATAAGTTCTGTACAAGGCTTCAAATTCAAATAAAAGTGTTTCAGGATCTTCACTTTTTAATCCATAAAAATTTGGGAGGACAAAAGGTGAGATATTTTTCATTGTGGAATCTATTTCTTCATAAACTATAGGGAATCCAAAAGAATTATCAACTTCCCTATTTCCACTACCTTCTCCATAATTTCCTCTGCCTCTTCCTCCTCCAAATAGTGCAAATTCTCCATTCAGAACTCCCTCTCCTTCTTCTTCTCTTCCTTCCATTATAGATTCAGAGTTACTATAAGATTCAACCTGCAAGGTTAATTGCTCTTCCTCTGGTTCCTTTATCAATGGTATGTGGAAGAAAGGTTCTACTTCTCCCTCTCCACTAGGAATTTCTAATTCTTCAACTAAAATATGTTCCCCTGTAGAGGTGAAAAAAGCTACTCCTTCTGTTGGAGATCCAATATTTTCTTCCTCTAGGACTGCCTCAGTAGATGAAGTAGGAGATCCCCTTAATTGGATTTCTTACCTTAGAACTTCAGGAAGTCTATGGCTAGTGAAATATGGAATATGAGTCTAAGATGGAGGTGTATCTCTTCTTATTCTTGGTGTAGTAAGTGGTGTTGTAGGAATTAAACTCCTGCCTCTAGCTATGAATCTACCCGTAGAGTCTCTTTCTCTATGGTTATCATTTTTTAGATTTAAGAGATGAAGTTACCTAATTACACTTCCTCGGCTATGGCGCCAAAATGTTTAGCCAATTTAGTGTCCTAAATTTCTTGCATACATTATCAACCGAGGTTTGTAAGCTAATGAATTTTGGTGCACTATATGTTCTTAGTTAACCTTTTTCTTACTTCGTTGTTTTGTATTTTATGTTGTTTTTGGGGGGTTTCTGTTCTTTGATGTCTAAGAATGTACAACCTGAAACTATGGGAAAATTTAAGTGAATTTAATGAATTTGAAAGGAAAGGAAATTTTCCTAAGTTAATCTAATTTCCTAAAAATGGACCAAGAACTACTGGCTAGTTAGAACATAATAAAAAAACATAGCATCTATCTTATCTTTTCATTAGTCCTAATCCATGGATCTAATTCTTAAAACAAGGAATGAAATTGATGTAGAAGGTAACTCAGTAATTGCATTCATTAAACATTCAAACATTCAATTTTGGAATATGATTAAATTAATCTACTTAGAAATGATTATTGGGAATACCAGTGATGCAACTAAGTGAGGATCTGAAAGCAAAAAGGTAAAAGTGTGTAAAACTAACTGTAAACAACTAATGTATTTTTTACTTTCTCCAACATTCAAATGTGAAGCATTACCCTCTTGAAGTGTTGTGCAAGAAATCAATTATATTCCTAAGTTGCTAGGAAAATAACAATGTACTGAGTAAATTCAATCACTTTATGAATTATACATTTAACCATTTAGTTTAGGATCATCATCATCTTGAAATGGCTTTTGAAAATATTGAAAATGAATGACAAAATAGTAAGAAAACTAAGCAACTATGTATTCTTATTACCTCAATCTTAATTTAGTTTGGAAACAGAGTCGGTTTTCTCCACGAAATGTCTTAGAAGAACAAGGCTGCACAATTGTGATTTATCATTATGCTATTGATTAAAAACTGAAATGAAATATCATCCTAATTTAGAAAACAAATTTGTTGAAAATAGAGTAATGGAAATTGAACTAAAAACAAAAAATGAAAAACCTCCTTCATTGCAAGGGTCATCTGCAACTGATGTGGCCGGAATGCTAGCTAGTTAAGGATGCACTTTAAATGATCATTGGCAACATGAAAATTGTATTATGAAAAAAACAAAGTCTGAATACATAGTATCAACAAAAAGCCTGAACTTAACACATAATTCCTTCTAACTTCTAACCTTCTCTCGATTCCATGCAACCAATATTTAAAGGAAAATAACATAATTGTTTATGAGTTAAACTTGCTATAGGTGGCTAATTCGAATTAAATTTAACATGATTGTTTATGAGATAAACTTGCTACAGGTGGCTAATTCAAATTGCAATAGGATTGTTTAAACTTTTGATTGGCTATAGGTGGTTAATTTGAATTGCTACAAGTGGCTAATTTGAATTAGATTTGCAACAAAATTGTTAGACTCTTTATTAGCTATGAAAGAGCAAATCAAGAGTCCTACTGCTTTCGGATAACGTACTTTGACTCCATCTTTGACAATGACCTTAGGCTTGCTTTTTTGTCAATCTGGACCGAGTGAATAGGATAGAAACCATGTGGAGCTGATTCTAGAAATGCCAATGTGGCCCAATTCTTCATTTGACACCTGGAACTTTCCAAACCATGAGAGTAGCTACGAAATCCACAGTAGGTTGCAGAATAGGCTATGTTCTGTAGCTAATTTTGAAAAATATATTCAAATAGGAAGAACATGAAAATATAATATGGCGATCATTTTAACGCTTTCCTTAAGACAAAACCTAGCATTTATCATTGAATGGGTATGTAATATTATGAGAAAGTGAGGGAAAAAGGTGAGAAAAAATGTGAAGGAGAGGGTAATTCTGAGGTTCAAAAATGTGTATGTTCAATTTTGGGATATGAATCGTATTTCCACTATGTAGGGACTGGGGATATTGTGTGTTTGTTCTATGTGTGTTGTATCTGTTGATTTTCCGTATAGGATGTTTTTTGTAGGATAATCCACCATTTATGTGTCCTCAGTTTGGTTATGCTCTTTTTGGTAAGCTAGAGCTAGCAATACCTCAAGTCCCCTTTTAATTACTATATCCCACTGATCCACCTCTCAATCTCATATTTAGGATGATGGTGGATGCAAAAAGAATGTTGTATTCGTGTAGATTATGATTATCTTTCATATATCTTCTACCATATATCAGGTTTTGAAGGTGTGATGGATAGCCAAGATTTCACATGATATTATGCTTCAATTGTGAAACCTTGTCTGAAGCTTGTACCCATGCTAATGAATATTTACCATTAGGAGTTTTGAGAAACATTTGGAAGGGTTTCTGATCATCATGATCTAGGGAAGCTTAAGTATCAAGATTCGGATTAGAATCGTATGATATTTCTTATTCTTGTTGCGTAGACTGCATTACAAGCACAATCAATGATTACAAATACCTTGATACTCTATGTTCAATTGTATGTAAGGGCAGATCCAATGAAAGGAGTTCAGAAGTCCCTGGTATAGATCTGGATCCCCCTTGACTAGAGTTATATGCACACAAAACATGTGGAAATGTCAGATCCGATATGGGGGGTCTAATATTTTTAGCATACCATACCTCGCTAATTGGCATAATTGTAGAGAGTGGTGTAATAATATGCAGATCTACTCCAGACGACCTATGTGAGCACATATATGATATGTGACAACAAGTCTTTGAATAGGCTATCTATCCTTTCCAGAAAATCGGGGAGGATCTGTCCCCAACATCGAAGAGTTGTGTATCCCCAATAATGTGATGAGAGCTTCAAGCAGGTATGGCTTTAGATGCGACAGAACACCCATAAAAAAAATGAAAGAGGAGCCTTGTCACAGTGCTTTTAGTTCAAATCTAGCCTAAACAATGGGTCAATGAAAGGTAAGTTATTCCAATCTTGTTCATAAACAAAATGAGGTTTAGATTTGATGATCAAATGTATTCGGACGAAGAGCGATTTTTTCCCTAACCCTTCCATCATCGATAAATGGTTCCGGAATGACCCTTCTAATCCTTATTTGAGACACGTCTCCCCATTCCCAATTATCTTCTCGATTGTAGTAAGCATCCTAGCCTAGATACACATTGTCAAATTCCCCTTATTCCATATGGCACAATACACCTCTTTGATCTCCTGTGTTGTGAGGGACGGTGGAGCAGATCGACCACCATCGCAGACTTTTCCCTCTCACGTGCTCTGTTTACCTCCATCTCACTCAACCCCTGAAAACCAGTTGGGTTTTCAATCTCACTAAAGAGAATGAAATATTTCATTGGCTTTGGTATATATCTTGTTGAATGTGCATTACTATTTGCATTCATGATTGTTGTTATCTTGTGAACTATTTTTACAGGTTAAATAATAAGTCTTTTCTTGCTCTTTTGTGTCTCTTTTAGGATAGTACTATTACACTTCTTCTAGAATATCACTCTTTCTTTAATTTCCATGGAAGTACCTCTTATGCATCACAATTGGTGTTTCACAAAGCTTGCTCACTTACTGACCTCAAAGATATGTGTATGATCTCTTATGTTGTTTATTGCAACCAAGGTAAATCCTTAAAATCAGAGTAATGGAAGAGAGGCCCATATTGTGAATGGGGATCCTATCCCAAATGGATTGAGGTCTAATTAGGACTTCATACTAGGGATACCCCCTTACTATTGATGGCTTCCAGCATCGTCAATAGGACTAACAAAGGAACTTTTTTTAAGTCGAGATAACATCTAATTTGTAATGAAGAGGATTTCATGAACCATGGGTATCTCACTCTCTATAAAACCAACGTTTCATCCCTAGAATGAGGAATTGAAAGGATGTTTATGATGGGGCTAAAGGTCATTTTCCAAGTCTCTGTAGTAAAGGGGGGAAACTGAAACATATGAGGAATAAAATCTTTTTGTTGTAGCATAATACACATCTTGACGGACCTCCAATGTTGTTCTTTTTCAAATTCTCAACTGTAAGAATATTCCCATGGACTAAATACCAACAAAAGATATTGACCTTTGGTATATCGTCGGTGCCCCAAATTTTGTCCCATGCCTTATTAGCAAGAGGATGAGGAAGACTCTTAGAAAGGAGAGAATATCCCAAATTAACTATATAATACTTTTTTTGACTCATAATCCAAATACGATAATCCTTTATGTTGGTTGATATAGGGGCTATTCCTTTTAGAGAGTGAATTAAAATTTTCCATCGGTTTTCGAGTTGAGGCAGAAGGTTGGGCCTAATTCAACCCAACAAAAAACATTGAATGTCCCACTTCGATATACTATTTAGCTTTCAAAGACATTTGACCTACATCCAATGGGCTAATTCACTAAGATATTTTAGCTCTCCAATAGGGCTCTGAGGGAAAAAAATTTCAGTCCAAATATATATGTGTGCTCCATTTCCAGTACTCCAACTAAGATAGTTGAAAATGAGAGGGGAAACCTCTTTACACAATTCCTATATTTTGGATCCAAGGCACTCTCGTGAAATAGATTTAGCCCTTAATAAACAATTTCTCTTAAAATATTTGGTAATAAAATCCACTTTCAACCATTGAAAGGAATTTGAGATAAGCCTCCATATTAATTTAGCTCCAAAGGCGAAATTCATATATAATGTGTCTCTAATAGCCAAACCAGCATTAACTTTGGGAAATCATACAATGTTCCAATGAGTTAGATGAAAGTTCTATTTGTTATTTTTTGTCATTGCTAGAGGAATGTCGTGATAAGAAGACTCAATTGCATAATAGCCAACTTTGGAGAAAGTAAGCCGTACTAAAGATATAGGGGGAGAAAAGAAAGAAATGATTTTACTAAATAATTCTTTCAACTGGAGGGAGCCATTGGGTGCCACAAGAATTTATTTTCTTTTAGAATTTATTTAGAGTGTCATCCCAACATTCCAAATTCGATTGCCCCGGGGAAATTGGGATTCCTAGATATTTGAAAAAATGTGATTCTTCCACCAAGAAAACTCCAAAACTTTTTCAATATCTTGTAAGGTAAGTGGAGGGAAGTTCCAACCATATAATTTAATTTTTTTTATTAATGAGGCCCCACAATAAATCTAAGTAGTGATCTAAGATCCTTTTCAATCTTTTCACTATATAATTTGAGGCACAACCAATTAAAAGAGTACCATTAGAAAATTGAGAATGTTTAATTTATTTTATGTTTCGAGTGATACTGAGGCCTTTGATATTCCTTCAGATATAACAATTTTTAGATTTCTGCTAAGGCTATAGTCTGCTAGAACATATAGAAAGGGAGATAAAGGGCACCCCGATCACAACCCTCTAGAGGAAGAGAAGAACACACAGGGGTCACCATTGATAAGTGGGGAAATCCATGGATTTCCAATGCAGGCTTTGACTGAATTTATGAATTCCTTTCCAAAATCATACTTATCCATAATTTTAAAAGTAATTATCCATATCAATATTAATACCCATTCCTGATTTAGTGAATTTCTTGGTTGAATGAATTGTTTCTCTGACAGGGATGGTGTTATCCATAATTTTCCTATGTTGTAGGAAACCCCCTTGATTTTCCGAGAAGATGGAAAGGATAGTGGCTTTAATCCTGTTAGCAATGAATTTGGTCACACTTTTATAAGAGGAGTTGCACAAGAAGATGGGACTGAATTAGGCAAAGGAAGTAGGGTTAGATTCTTTGGAGATGATGGACAAAAAATAAAAATTAGTGTTCTGACCTAGCTTCCCTTTATATTTGGTGGCACTTATTGTTCGAAGGAAATCCCTTTTAATGATATTCCAATATGAACAATAGAAACAGATGGGTAAACCTTCCAGAATAGGAGCTTCGTCAAGGTCAAGGGACAAGATGGCTTCAACAAATTTTTCTTCATTAATAGGCTTCATGAGCTAAATATTATTAGAGTTAGAAACAGGGGAATAAAGAAAAGAAATGAAACATTGTACTTCTTTGAGATTGTTAACCTTAAATTTTGAATATAGATTGCTAAAAAAAGACTATGCTTCTAATTTTATTTAAAGAAGGAGGAGATTTTGTTGCTTACCTTATAAAATAATTTCTTTGATCTAGTTTAAAATATCACCGGCTCTTTATTGCCTATGAAAGAAGGAAGTATTCAATCCCTATATTTGAGCCAAAGGCTCCTATATTTCATATGTCAATTCTCCTCCTAACGACAGAGAGAGAGGAGTTGAGAACTTATGCGCATATATTTTTCCAATAAGTATTATGTGATCTGTTTGGACTACATCGTGACATAATGAGATTCCAACTGCTTGAGGAGTTTAACTTTCTCACAACCAAGAGGCTTGAAGGAAAGATGATACTCAAAGCAGAGATAATTTTTTATAGTTTTCAGCTTGGTTTCCCAAAGATATACATGAGAACCCCAAACCAAAATAGGCCATGCATTCCTTATTATGTCGACAACCCCATCCTTCCTAATCCAACATAGATTAAAATGAAATTGGATGGGACCCAACTCTTATGGGGAGTCAATATCTAAAACAACAAGATGAGGTTCAAAATCCCCTCTTATCAAATCGGAGGAAGAGAACTCCAGTCCTTAAATGAGTTGGTTACTATGAAGAAGGAATCTATCTAGCCTAGGTGAAATATGGGTGGAGCCTAATCTCCTGTTGGACCAGGTGTACTTGCATTTTTAAATAAAAACATCAAAATGGTCCCAAACTGAGATAAATTCCTCCATTGTTTCTTTGAACAAATCCCTAGAAATGGATCCCCCGCACTTTTTAGAGAAAGTTGAGTAGTGTTAAAATCCCCTCCAATAATATAATCCTTTTTCCAAGGCCCTTCTTTTAGATTGAGAAAATAATTCCAAAAATATCCTTTATCTCTATAATCGACACAGGCATAGACATTGATTAAGGAGTACAATTATTCAAATTATAAGTCTTCAAGTCTGATTGCAATCCAGAACATATATTTAAAACTACAAATTAATTTGAAGCTAGAGCAGGCCCAATTGATGTTGATACCAGCAAAAGTACCACATGAGCTTTGAGCAACACCAGGAAAGTTTCTCCAAAATATTTTAGACTTCTATAATGTTTCTTCTTCATCTATCTTAGCCTCCGGGAGAATACGTATGCTAGGCTTTTCTAAGTTTAAAAAAACTTTGATCACTTACAATTTAATCGAGTTCCCCAATCCCCTTATGTTCCAAGAAATAAAGTTCATTTAGACTTGGAAGCAAAATACTTACCTCCATTGTTTTTGGTGTTCTTTAACTCTTTGTTGCTGAAATTTTTCCATATTTCAGTTATGTGGGATTGATTTCCTAGCTTGATGTTCTTCTATGTTTCCATTTTCCTCACCTCATTGTTAGTTGGGTGTCCCTTTCCCTTATGGTTTTCAATTTCCTCATGGGTGGAGTCACTTGACCATTTAAGTTTCTTCTTGGAACTTCTCATTTGGACTTTGGAAAACTCCTCATCATTCTCTTTTGAGGAATTTGAGTCTGCTTATGAGCTTTTTTTCCTTTTAGCTCGAATGTTCATGGGAGATTGGACAAGGCTGACATATTGAGGCTCCTCATCTAGAGGTTCAACTTCTTTCTTTGTCCCTTTCTCCTTTGCCGCTGTGCGATTATCATTTTCAACCTCAACTATAGTTTTCATAAGTTCAGGAACCTCTTGAGTCAAGGTTTCAAAGGGATTTTCAGAAGACGACAAAATGTTTTGAGTGACCACACTCAAGGATCTAGAAACACTTTTGTGTTTGTTTTCTTATTTCCCCTAAGTATTTCCTTTGCCATCTTGAGAAGGAATGAAGCCCTACTCCATTTTTTTTATAATCCCACACAAAATAACCGTAGTCATGAATATTTTCCACTTAAAAGATAGTTGGTCATAGTCTAGGGACTAAACAAAGGTCCATTCACCTTCAGATAAGATGATTTCCGATGAGAGGCCCTTCTCCAAGTCAACTTATACATAGATCCATGAATGTGACATATTGTCTCTTTGGATCTTCCTTGTCCAAGAAACAACCAATTCTATTGCCAATTGACTTCAAGAAATTATCACTCCAGCAGGAAAGGGGAAACCGAGGCAACGTTACCTGCATAGGGACCACCTTGGGAGATATTCATTATGTTTAAAATCAAGATACCATGCATTTAAACACATATTCCTCACACCAAAGAAATAGGGATAGTTATGGAAGACAACACCATAGTCCTCCTTCAGATCAAACAAAAGAGAGAAAAAAAAACATTTCCCATAGCATAAATCACTAGCTTCCCCTTCATGATGGACCTCCAAGTCCTTTCTGACCATCTTCCATGGATTTTGTGGAGGGCCACATACCCATGAATTTTCACACCAAGGATTTATAAAATAAGTTCAGAGACATCCTCTAAGAGCTTGCGGGAAGAACCATAGATGGAAAATTCACTGCCCTCTTAACGAACTTTCATTGAACCCCTTTATACCACAGATTTTCCTTCAGCTAAGAGATAAGCTCCCGAAAAGAAGTGTCTTCATAATTTGGTGGATTATCCACTCCTCTCGGTTCTGTCAGCATAACTAAACGTTATAGAAAGGTTCCAAAAAAGTTAAAGGAGTTAGGATGAGAAGGGATGCAGTGCTTGGGTTTCAAGGGTTGCAAAATGTGACCTTGGGAGATATTGATGACTTAATAACAAACGAATATATTACTATTTAAAAATATAAACATAAATTAATAATAATCAACAAGAAAATCCATTATTAATTACACATGTAAACTTATAGCTAAGCCAAGCTAAAATACCTATTTTTGAAGACATTCTCACGAAAATCATAGGTCAACACACAAAATTAAGTTGAAATCTTTTGAACCCTCAAAATATCAAAACTAAAAGTAGGGTTATATAAATAAAAAATAAAAATAAAGGAAGGAATGCTTCTAACATTACAACCATTCCATCATGTTCATGCATTGGTGATGACAAAGTATACTAATATTTCCGCATTTTCGGATTACTCAGATTGATGTTTTGGAGTCGAACTTTCAAGCATCATTCTTAGAACAAAGATATGAAATTTGATCAAACTCAAATAGGTGAAAGACACGGGGAAGATACATTAGATTAAATGAACGTGAGGAAATAAAATATGAAGAAATTATTAAACAAGGATAAATAAAATTCTAACGTAGAATAATAATTTCATATTTTATCTTTATTAAGCATTTATGACCTTTTGATTTATTTTTTTTACTTCCCTCATTAATTAATGTTAAACACACATGGGAGCAAGAACAATATGAAAGATAAACATGACAATACATTTTATTAACAACTGATATACATTTATAGTACATTGTTGTGACCGTTGGGTTTCACATCCCATGGTCTCTTGGACTACTTTGTCTATTCAACTTCCACACTAACCCATTGAGGATTAGGTGTCCAACAATTAATATAAACGGTTAGAATTTTGTTTATAGTTTATTCATATTTATTTTAATTTCCTAAAGTGCATCAAACCTAAAGTCTCTTTCCTCTAGACTCTCACCTATTTATCTCTCATCTTTTGACTAGATTTCATATCTCTATCTAGAGGATGATCCACACATGGTGGCTAGAAAAGTTGACCACAAAAAAATTGATAAGAAATCCTGAAATTCCAAAACATAATTACTCTTCTCAAATAAGCCTCCACTATAAAAGTATATTAACTCTACTAGAGTCAAAGGTTTCTGCAAAATGTTGTGGGATCCAAGGACAATAATCATATTATTCTCTTCCACCACCCACTAGACCTGGAAACTTTTTAACACTCTCACATCCCTTTCACTTTACCACTCATTCCTACACATCAATCATAATAAATAGTCACCTAAGGATTTCACACAGTGTATAGTAGGAGATGAGACCAAGAAACACATGTGAGCCCAGTAACCCAACAAAAGCCATGGAACCTAAAAATGTCTACTTGGTGATCACGAAATATGATTCAGAATATGAGCATATATGTTGAGATAATTAATCTCATTGTCTGCTAGGTGTGATTGTTAGTTTTTTTTCACTTGAGTTTAGGTAAGTTTAGCTGAAACTTTCTCAAGTTACCTTTTGTTGTTTGTTTCCTTGTCTCCTATGTAGTTTTATTTAACTGCTTTTGAATAATGAGAAGATTTGTTCACACCATTTTAGTTTTGAGTTCTTTCTCTGTGTATTTCTACCTCTGCATTCTTTGTCATTGTATCAAAGCACGAGGTTTCATAAGACTACAAAAAGAGAAACATTTGAATTTTTTTGTTAACAAAGAGAACTAACAGATGTCAAGAGGAGCTTGAGGACGAGAATTCAACAATGATAGTTCGAGAGGAGATTGAAATCCAAAAGAATGAAGTTGCAAGTTTATTTGTTTTTAAATTGCAGATACCATATCATTCTACAAAGAAAAAAAAAGAGCGGCCCATCGCACTTTACAAAGGAATAAAGTGCGATGATCCATTACCAACCCATCGTGTGTGGCAAATTGGAGAAATTCTGATGATTGTGCAAAAATTACAAAACTCGAAAAAAATGTGATCAAACACGACAAGCAATACAAACTATGCTATTGGGTATTAAATGCCTTAACAGTACTGATGGGACCTCCCTTTCTATGCAGTGTGACCATCACCATCCATGCCATATGAGTATCACCATCATGAGACTCACTTTGAGGCTTAGTGTGGGTAATATACACCGTATGGTCATGGCATGTCGGGTGACGAATTTTTGACAGCTTCTGACGACCATAGGAACGAACCTCGACTAAGTACCAATGGACCATTAAATATTCTATGCGATGCTCGTTTTGAATTTTTCAAACCTGCCCAAACCATAGAAATTTGAATTTCAAATTCTCCACCCTGATGACGTACAGGGCCCGCTGCTCTGCGCGCTAGGGAGTTGATTCCCAGGGAGCTCTATTATCTTTTTCCTGCCAAGATTAAAGATGTCTCTCACTTTAAAGAGTGCCCACTTTCCATCCTGAAGATTACTCTAGATCAAAATATGCTCCACAGAGCAGCAGAACAAATGTTGCTTCATCTCGGAAGGATAAGGAAGGTGGCGCAGTGAGATTGAAAGTGGTTATAACAAAACAACAACTGGTGTCCCTATTAGCCAAAGATCCCACTGACAAGAATTCTAAGTTGGAGAATTTGATGGTTCAGCTTCCAATAGTCGTCAGAGAGCCTACTTATGCTGCTAGAATTTGCGGTTGGAGACCTCCACTGAGAGGATTGGCGTGGGATGTGATGCTAAGGAAATTGATTAGTTACAATGGAGAAGGAAATTGACGGGATGATACTATGATCCCTGTATTGATAACTATGCAATCAGTTATTAGATGCAGAACTGGTATGTTTTGAATTATTTTTATTTATAAATAATAATTAAATAAATTTTACACACATATTTTGGTGCACAACTTTTGTAACCCACATGTTCACATCCTTAAAATCCATCATTTTACCCACCCTCAAAATGTTTGTTATCTTCCAGAAATTGCTGAGGAAGTGGATAAAGTGGATAGGTTGTATAGTAATAGATTGATCAAATGATGGTTAAATTACCGTATATTGTTCATTAAGACTAGGAGCTTGCCATGAATCATTCAAAACTCTGTGGTACACAAGTTGAATTATTTCTTCTGAAAACGGTAAAAAAAAATCTTGTAAATCTCTATCCTGTTTGTTGTTGGGGTGTTTATGCTTAGATAATCTTACAGAATGGGTTCCAGTCAAGTAAGAATTACTTATGCTCAGAGATTGATATATTATTTTTGAATAATAAAAATGGTTAATAACACTTCAAATTCAAAAGTGATATGGATTATATATATATATATATATATATATATATATATATATATATATATATATATATATATTTATATTTCAATTACTATTGGGTTCTTATATTTTTTAAATCATTTTTCTGATATGTTTCATAGATTTTGATACAACAAAACAATATTGTTTTTATATTTTCCACAGGTATTCCATTGTTATACATATTTTCATATTTGTGACTGGTATACCATTTGTCATGCATACTAGAGGAGTGTAAATGGTGAATTTTTAGTCTTTCTGTCAAAATCTACCAAATTTTTTTCAAGAAATTGTATTTGGGAATGTTTGCATCACTTTGGCTGGTGCTTATAGCAACTCTAACCAGGATTTTCAAAAACATACTAGAATTTCTATTGTTGCGGAAAAATGTCATTGTTATAACCTTGATTTTCAAAAACATACTAGAATTTTTATTGTTGTACGGAAAAACTTGATTTGTTTAGACTACGCTCCTCAAAATATGGTAAAAAAAAGGAACAGTCAGTTTGAAGTCTTAGAGATATTCCGATAAGTCTCTAACAATCACAATGATTATGTACTTAATGGAAGGTTGGTCACTAGCAGTGCAATAAGTGTTGCATGTTATAAGGATATCAGGTTGTTCACTATTCGGTTCCTTCATTTCGTTTTGGCATGTTGTGAGGATACCAGACTATTCGCTATTTTGCCTTCGTAAAAACTGAACTAAAATAATATGAATAAAGAAATAAAATATAAATTAATAAAAAAGAAAACGAAATGTTGATATTATGAAGTATTTTTGCTTAGATTTTTTTTTATGTATTTAATAATTGAAATTATAAATTTATAATATGTTAATTTTTAGAGATGGTTTTTGATGAGTGTATTTTTAAAAGGAAAATAACGTTGTAACAAGATTGAAATAATGAAGGAAAAACAAGAAAGCTTAACCAAATAACCCAGACAAGAAACTGAATGGATTGGAACTGAATGAATTGGAATTTGTTATTCAACAATGATTCTCCGCACATTACATTTCATGGGCATTTGATTATTTTATATCATGGACCGTCGGTATATAACTAATATATCGGTATAAAACTGTCTAGTTACATTTACCCAAAGTTATTAATTCGTTGTCAAACTAACAAACTCCACCTTGACAACAATTTTCCTAATCCCTTGCTCATGCCCATTCATCAGCTTTTCTGCAATCCAAGAGAAGTTAAACACCACCGCAGCTTCTCTACTGTTACTGGCTTTGTGAATATGTCTGCACAATTCTCTCGTGTATGAACCTTTTGAAGAGCTACTTTTCCACCATCGATCACATGTCTCAGAAAGTGATACCTTATATCAGTGTGCTTGGTTCTGCTATGATAGGCAAGATTTGTAGCCAAGTGAATAGCACTTTGACTGTCACAAAGTACATTCACTTTCTCCTACGTTCTTCCAATTTCGTCGAGCAGACCCTTTAACCAGAGTGCTTCTTTACTGGCATCTGAGGTAGCTATATATTCGGCTTCAGTAGTGGACAATGCAACTGTTTCTTGAAGTTTTGACATCCAACTAATTGCTCCACTTGCAAGAGTAAAGACATAACCTGTAGTAGATCTTCTTTTGTCCAAATCACCTACATAGTCAGCATCTACATATCCGAATACTGATCCTTCACTACCATTAAAGATGATGCAATGGTCACTTGTGCCTCTTAGATATCGAAGCACCCATTTCACTGCTTGCCAATGTTCTTTACCTGGATTTTCCATGATCCTGTTGACAACTCCAACTGCATGTGAAATGTCAGGTCTTGTAGATACCATCACATACATTAAGTTGCCTACCGCATTTGCATATGGTACATGAGACATATACTGCTTTTCTTCATTAACTCTAGGACTTAAAACCGAATAAAGCTTAAAATGGGAAGCTAGTGGAATATTAACAGGTTTCACATTGTTCATAGAGAACTTTTCAAGTATTTTCTCCACATACTTCTGCTGTGATAACCAAAGCTTACCATTTTTCCTGTCTCTGTGTATCTCCATGCCCAAGATATGTTTTGCTGCTCCAAGATCCTTTATATCAAACGTCCTATAGAGTTGAGCCTTTAACCTGTTGATCTCTTCCATGCTTTTGCTTGCAATAAGCATATCGTCAACATACAAAGCTAAGATAATGAATATGCCATTGAAATTTTTGAAGTATACACAATGATCATACTCACTTCTTATAAAGTCCTGGCTCACCATGAACGAATCAAACTTCTTGTACCATTGTCTAGGAGACTGCCTCAGACCATACAATGATTTCCTGAGCTTGCAAACTAATCTTCTTTTGCGACCTCGTACAAAACCTTCTGGTTGTTCCATATATATCTCTTCGTTCAAATCACCGTGTAGAAAATTTGTTTTAGAATCTAACTGTTCTAACTCAAGATTAAGCAATGTTGTTAGTGCCAATACAGTATGAATAGAAACAAGTTTTACAACTGGAGAAAAAATCTCATGAAAGTCTATACCTTCAACCTGAGAATACCCTTTTGCTACCAGTCTTGCCTTACACCTTTCAATACTTCCATAAACTTTCCATTTCAACTTGAAGACCCATTTTCATCCAACAACACTTCTCCCTTTAGGAAGCTCTACAAGATCCCAGGTATTGCTCTTGGCTAAGGAGTCCATTTCTTCTTCTATAGCCGCTTTCCATTTTTCCCTATCTGTATCATCTACTACTTCCTGATAACAAGAAGGTTCCCCATCTTCAGTAATGAAAGCAAAATATGAAGCAGAATCTCCATACCTTTTTGGAATTTTCCTTTCCCTTGTAGACCTTCTTAGAGTGACTGGTTGCTGAGCTGGTTCAGAAACTTGCACTGGTTCAGAAGTTTCAATGGCTTCCTTTGTGTCTTCAACACCTATTTCTCAAGAGGTTTCTCCTTCCTCTCGACTGTCATCGAAAAGTCTAGCCTCCAACTGAACTCGTTGATTTGGCGATACCTGTTCCTGTTCAATTCTTTCAACAGTTGATTTTAAAAAAGAGGATTCATCAAATGTTACATCTCTACTAATGACTATCTTTCGCAATGTATGATCCCACAACCTATATCCTTTCACTGCATAGTCATACCCAACAAAGACATAACATTTTTACTTTGGATCTAATTTGAACGTTGATTTTTCGGAATGAGAGAATAAGCGTCACAAACAAATATCCTCAAATGTGAATAGTCACAAGACTGACCTGTCCAAACTTCTTCAGGAATTTTACAATCAATTGCTACTGAAGGTGATCTGTTAACTAAATAACAAGCAGTAGATACTGCTTCTGCCCACAACTTCTTTTGCAAGTTAGCATTGTTGATCATGCTTCTGGCTCTTTCCATAAGAGTATGATTCATACGCTCAGCAACACCATTTTGCTGAGCAGTATAAACAACAGTTTTGTGTCTAACAATTCCCTCATCCTTACAGTATTGTTCAAATTCAACTGAAGTGAACTCACCACCATTGTCAGTTTTTAAGCATTTAATAGATTTGCCTGTTCTTTTCTCTACCATTACTTTAAATTGTTTAAAAACATTTAATACATCAGCTTTCCTTTTTAGCATATAGACCCAAACTTTTCGGGATTAATCAGCAATAAACGTTAAAAAATACAGTGCACCTCCATATGACATAACAGGGGAAGGCCCCCACAGATCAGAATGAATATAGTCTAAAACATCTTTACTATTATGATTTCCAACTTTAAATCTTTGTTTACACTGTTTTCCATACACACAATGTTTACAGAAATATAAATTCAAGGATTTCAGACCGGGAAGAGATTTACGTTTCATCAATATCTGAAGACCCTTCTCTCTCATATGACCCAATCACTGATGCCATAGACGAGTACCTGATTCTTCCTTTTCTGACGCAATCGCTGCTTCACTGATCTGAGTACTCCCTTTTAACCTGTAAAGATTTTCGACCTTTTCTGCCTTCATAACCACAAGTTCTCCTTTAAAGACTTTCAAGACGCCATCCTGACCTGTAAACTTATAACCATCTGAATCCAAAACTCCCAAAGAAATCAAATTTTTCTTTAAATCAGGTACATGTCTAACACTAGTTAATGTTCTAACTATGTTATCATACATCTTAATCCTAATATCTCCCATCCCAACAGTTTGACATGACATATTGTTACCCATAAACATAGAACTATCATTTACATTTTCATACGAGGTAAACCAATTTCTATGTGGGCACATGTGATGTGAAGCACCAGAGTCTAACAACCAGCTATCTAAACCATGAGAGATATTACATTCAGATGAAGTTTCATCTATCATACACAATTCTTCAGCAGATAAAACTTCATCTATCATACATGAATTGACCTGATTCGCTTCGTTCTTCGGGTTTTCGGATTCCTTTCATTTCCAACAGTCCTTCTTCAAGTGTCCAACTTTATTGTAATTCCAAAATTTTTCCTTACACTTCTTTCCCTTCAATTTCGGTCTGGAAGTCCCCCCTTGGTTTTTCTCCTCTTTCCTTTGAGCGTCCTCTAGCTACCATGGCTTCTGATGCAGCTGTTTCAGTGCTGGATTTCCTTCGTACTTCTTCAGATAGGAGAGCTCCCATGACTGATTCAAACTTCAAAGAATCAGTAGTGCTCAGGCTAATTGATGTTATGAAGTGATCCCATGATTTAGGCAAAGAATACAGCAAAGTTATTGCTTTATCTTCTTCCTATATTTTAACTTCCATATCTGTTAATTGACATATTAGTGTGTTAAAAACATTCAAATGTTCTGCAACGTTTGAACCTTCTTTCATTCGAAGACAGTATAACTGTCTTTTCAGATAAATTCTGTTGGTTAATGACTTTGTCATATAGAGTTTTTCAAGTTTTTCCCACAATCCTTACGCCATAGTCTCTTCAACAATGTTGAAGAAAACTTCATCCGCTAGGCATAACCGGATGGTACTAAGAGCTCGGGCATCCAAGTCCTCCCAGTCTGAAGTAGTCATGGTTGTAGGTTTCTTAGTTGCCCCATCCAATGCCTTGTGCAACCCTTGTTGCACAAGCAAATCCCTAACCTTCAGTTTCCAAAGAGCAAAATTGCTCTTTCCGGTGAATTTCTCCACCTCGAATTTTGCATTCGGCATCTTGGCCATTTTCTAAGATTTTCAATCTTCAGTCTAGGTTTTTTTTTTTTTTAATATTTCAATTGTCTCCTTCCAACAAAACAATTTCCAATGCCAACAAAGGATTTCCAAGTTTTAATTCTCCCTACTTCAATTTCCTTGAAAAATTTCCACAATTTGACTTAAAACCCTACAAAAGATTTGTTGAATATTTTTCAGGAAAAAAAACCTTTGTTTTTTTTTTATTCAAAGAAAAACCCTTTAACAACCCAGAATTTATTAACAATGGCTGAAAGAAAAAAAATGATACCTGGTCTTTCACGCAGGCCTCCTCACGCAGGCAGATAACTGGCCTCACGCAGGCTCTCACGCAGCTAGTCTTCATGCAGGCCTCCTTTCACGCAGCTTCTGATTTAAAAAAAAAAAAAATTGGCCCTGGTCTTCACGCAGGTTCTGAACAGGCTTGCTCCAACGCAGATTTTGAACAGGCCACTTCATGCAGACTTCAGATTTCACGCAGCTTCTGATTTTTTTTTTTTTTTAAAGAAACTGGCCCTGGTCCACTTCATGCAGACTTCAGATCTTCACTCACACAGACTTCAAGTTTCATGTAGCTTCTGATTAAAAAAAAAAAAAAAAAACTAGCCCTGGTCTACTTCACGCAGACTTCAGATCTTCACGCAGGTTCTGAACACCGGACAGCGCTGATTATTCACAAGGAAGACAACAATGATTTTTATGCAGGGATTCCTTCTTCACGGCCTCTCACCCACACGCAGCAGCCACCTCACTTCACGCAGGGTTTTTTTTTCACTCACGCCTCATGCTGATAGCATCAGCTCTTCACGCAAGGATTGCATTCACGAAAAAAACGCCTTCAATGCACAGCCTCTCCTTCCTTCAACGCCCAATCTCACTGCCCTCGGAGCTCTGATACCACTTGTTGTAACAAGATTGAAATAATGAAGGAAAAACAAGAAAGCTTAACCAAATAACCAAGACAAGAAACTGAATGGATTGGAACGGAATGAATTGGAATTTGTTATTCAACAATGATCCTCTGCACATTACATTTCATGGGCATTTGATTATTTTATATCATGAACCGTTGTTATATAACTAATATATCGGTATAAAAATGTCTAGTTACATTCACCGAAAGTTACTAATTCGTTGTCAAACTAACAAATAATAGTTATTAATTTTGAAATTTTGATTTTGTTGATAGGTATATTTATTTTAGAATATCATTTTCAAAATTTTAAATTATTTATTAATAATTATTAGATTGATGGTAGGGATTTAACTTACATAGAATATTATCACATATTTTTAGCAATATATACATATCAGAAGTTGAGATTTATTTTCAAAATAGTTATGTTTTTTTCCTTTTAATTAAATCCATTAGTTAAAAAGAAATCTCATTTGAAAAAAATGGCATACAAATTGAGTTATGTTTTTTTGGACAAGTTGTATTGATCAACCATAATATTGTAACAAAGCCTATTTATAAAATCTTCATAACAAAGTGAGGGTGAATTTCCATGGTTAAGAATCTTGTTACATGTTTTTTAAAAATGTATATATTATTGTTATTACTATTATTATTATTATTTTAATTTTAGATAATATTACAATTTAGTCAACTTTTATATAATTTTTTAAATTTTAACAATTTAAAATGTATGATGGAGTAAGTGTTTCATATTTATAATGACATTGCTCTCTATTTAAGCTTTTGTCATGGTGCCTATTTATCTGTTCATGATGAACCACAATGGCTGGTTCAAAATGGGTTGGCCAAAAATTTCTCTTATGTGATTTCTATAGAAAGACTTTTCTTAATTTTATCTATTGAAAGACTTTTCTTAATTTTCTAGCCCTTTAATTTATATGGATATACTAATTATAAATTATATTAAATTGGAGCAATCATAACCATAATTTTTTATTTTAACTCATATTATGATTTATTTAAAAAAATACGAATTAAATGATATAGATATCTCTTTTTGTGAAAAAATGAAACCTTTATTTTTATAGTGAAGTGAAATATACATTTTTTAATCAAGTTTGTATCTTGATCTGGTGATTTTTTAATATAAACATCTTTATGAAGATAATTTTTCATCTCAATTTTTTTTGTTTAAATATGGAACTCCATCACTTGAATTTCCTGTACATTTAGAATTTCATAGATTGCAAAGGAACCAGATGCTAATTGTAGAGCTTCTTTAGAAAGTTAATCTAATTTTGAGTTCATTTCCCATGGAGATGTGCTTGGAAGAAAACCATTCCATATAATATGTACCAAAAAAGGGCTTCAATGAAAACGTTGTTATCCAACTGATCAATGACAAACATTGAATCTCCCATGATTTGCATCTTACAAATGTTCTTAAAATTGGTGACATATAACAAGGTCCACAAAGATGTAAATTCCACATTCATGTTTATACCAAAACCATGGCAATATCGAATAATAATATGATGATTCTGATGAAAGATGATAACACCACCAACATTATAGCGCATGGGATGTCCCTGACCTGCTCCATCAAAAACTTCCCAAGGATTATAGGGGAGAAATGGAGGCATAATTCGAATGTTGTTCTTCTTAATTTTCAATATGTTCTTAAAATTCTTATAGACACTTGGTTTGGTTTATGGTTTTAAGAAAACTGAACGTCTATCTATAGTCGAGGTGGAGCTATACATGAGTTCAAGGTAGAGGGCATGCATATGTAAGTTCACAGCAAGTCAGCAAGCCGGTTTCTTATCCATAGTTCCAATAACTACTTCAGCCAGAATACAACAGTCCCAAAATATACCTTGAGTTCTAGCCCACCATATAGTGTTAACAAATGTTGTTGGAAAGACTTGTAGCTCTCTAACTAATGAATCATTAATCCAACCAAACACATAGGTTTGCTAAGGAGGGCTTATTCCAGGATGTAGAGGATGATTTGAAAAGTGTATTGATCATCTTCCAAACTTGTAGAGAAAAATTTCTATGAGCAAAAGGGTGTAAAGTAGTCTCCACTTGAGATTTACATAACACATGTCTTCTTGGGTCCGACCAAACTCTTTTCAATCCATGTTAATAATTTTCATTCAAAAAAGTCTATAAGGTAATCTTGGCCTTCCTAGGCCCATTTTGTTTCCATAAAATCTACCACCACCACAACCTATTCTCCATTAAAATCATCCCTCTACTTTTTAGGAATATGTTGACACTGTTGGACCCACCAACATTCAAGGGGTCTCCTCAATATGTGGTCCCAATTAGACCTCACACCATTTGGGATAGGAGCCCCATTCAGAATATGGCCCTGTTGTCAGTTTCTTAAATATTTGCCTTGACTCTAACTGTCAGCAAAAGAGAAGAACGCAAATCTGCCTATGAAAGAATGTGAGTGTTCCTAGTGAATGATCGATTGTAAGTGTGTCAAGGTTCTCTTAGTGCAGAGGGATAAAATGAAGTGAGCCTCTAAGAGAGAGGTAATAGTACCACCCTAGTAGAGACACACATAACCAAGAAGTATCACTCTAACATCCAGGGGAATAGTCCACAAATATGTGGTGGTCAATATCAACCAATCAATAAGAGAGATTTGTCTAATATCTAGTGGAATACTCCACAAGGATGTGAGATAAATAGTAACCATTACATCACATTCTCAGTATGATAAGTACTAAAATAACCAAAATAGTTCAACTAATTTAGCACAGATGAAAGAAAACATTAATTACAAACATCCACAAAATACTCTTACAAGTATTCATAATCCATTTTGAAGAACATGTTGGCCATGAGGATTCTAATATTAAGTGAAAGTTAGAAGACATATGTACACAATGAACACCACTAGCTCCAATAGTGGAGCTTTGGATCCACTCCTTGCTCCCTAAAAAAACTAACTTGTCTCTCTAATTCCTTGTGGGAGGAGACAAGGTGAAAAGTCATTTTCTCATACAATAAGGATGTATATATAACCAATGAGGTGATTCTTCACCTTATTTGTGACTCTTTGTGATAAATTCCCCTTGTTTCCAATTGGTCGATGATGCCTGGGATAGGGAAAAACCTTCATTGCAACCCACCCATGGATTCTCCCCTACTCTTACTTGTTCTCCATTTTCCACCTGCTAGGGGAGTGCTTGCTCAATTATTTTGATTGAGTCTAGAGATGTCTTCCAAACCATAGATGCTTGTGGATTTTTCTGGTCTGGCTTCCTGATCCACTCATCCAAAGTGGTTGGATCAATATACTTTCTTTTTACCACCATTGTCCACATATTTTCCTACATTAACAACCTCCATCCCAGTTTTTCTGCCAGATATGGGCCAAAAGCTATGAGATCTTTCAAACCCCACCATCTCCACTCCTTCAATATAGCCACCTTTTCCCATGCCACCCAGGGGAGGAAGAGTCCTCTTTTGAACCAGCCCATAGAAATTTGTTGCATACTTTTCTTACTCTTTCCAGGATTCTCTTGGGCACCCATGGAAGTGATGCCCAATAGATAGGGATTTCCATGATTATAGATTTGATCAAAGCTAGCATGCTAGCTCTTGATAACCATTTGTAACTCCAGTGTCTAATCATGTTTTCAATTTTATCCACCAACCAAAACCAATCCTAGTCCCTATATTTTTCAGACTTTAAATGGAACCCTAGGTATTTGAAGCTGTCAGCCATATTCTTTCCCTGAAAAGGAAGGTCCTCTGATATATTCCTAGTCTCCATCCTAATGAAACATTCCAGAATAAGGGATGATTTATCTTTGTTGATACACATTCCCGTAGCTTTAAGAAATAGCTCAAGGATAGAATTTAAAACCCTAGTTTCACTCCTGCTACCATTACTGAAGAGAAGGATTCCATATACAAGCAACAAATGGGTTATATGTAGATTGACAACCACTTCAACACCATTAATATCACCTCTTAGCCTTGCTAAAGTATCATTTGACTAAGTCCCTCTACTACTAGAAGGAATAGTGGGGGGAGAGAGGGCATCCTTGCTAGAGTCCCCTCTGACTCTGAAAGAAAGGTGTGTCTGCCCCATTGATCAGAATAGAAAAACTAATATTAGCCATACATCCCATAACCCAATTTATGAACCCAATGTTGAACCCCAAGTTAGTCAACAACATTCGGATGTACAAGTAGCTAATATGGTCGTATGCTTTAGCTAGGTTTATTTTCACTATAGAACCTTTTCTACAACTTTTTTTTTATTTTGTGAATGGTCTCCTAAGCCACACCTACTGCTTCAGGAATCTATCTACCATCCAGGAACATGAACTACTCTTTTGATATGTTCCTTGAGATGATTGGTTTCAATCTAACTGCAATTACTTTTGCAATTATTTCGTAAATGTAGTTACATAGTGATATTGGTCTGAAGTGCTCAAAGGACGATGGGTTCTCCTTTTTCAGGATTAGGGCTATGAATGTGTCCTTGAAAGGTTCATAGATCAACCCTTTTACGCTGGATTCTTCGACGACTTTAGTCAGTTCATTCCCCAAGAACTCAAAGAAATGTTGAAAGAACTCCATTTTCCATCCACCTAGACCTCATCTCTTATCCTTTTGCATTGACCTTAATATTCCTTCAACTTCCCCTTGAGTCACTTCCCCCATGATAGTTTAATTCTCCTCCTCCTCCAGATACCTTGGGAATTTTTGCGTTGTCGTGAACCCCTCGGCAATTGACACTTCTGAAGCGGATTTGAAAATATTTTTGAAGTGTTTCCTTCCCTACAGGGACAATGCCTCAAAATATTTGGCCTAAATTCCATCCTCTGATTTTAATGACCATATAGTATTTGAGTATTTCCAACCTTTTGCATAATTTTGGAAAAATTTTGAATTTTCATCACCTTATGCCAACCATATTACCCTACCTTTTCATCCCCTTTGTTCTTCTCCAATTTCTAAAATATTTCTTCACCTTGACTCCAGTTGTTTGATCTTATCCCTCTTGCCTTCAATCTCATATCCATCTTCTTTCAGGATTTCTAGCTAATCTAGTTCCACTCCTATTTACTTTAGTTCTTCTTCTTCTTTGACTTTCTTAAATCTGGCCCATTCAATAGTTTCCTTCTTTCATCGCTTCATATTTTCCAGGAACCAATAAGCTTTTCCCCTATCCTCATTTGTTACGACCAACCTCTAAGTAGCTTTAAACAAATTGTTATATGATTCCTCCTTGAGATAGGATGGGTTGAATTTAACAGGGGAAACCAAATTTTTCTTTGGCCCTTTCATTTCAAGTAGGATGGGGAGATGGTCTAAGTCTCCTCCTTCTCCCACCCAGTGTCTAAAAACTAGGATCTTGGCCACCACTTCTTCTCTCAGGAGAAAATGGTCGAGCCTCTTAGCCACCCTAGCTTCCCCTATTCCCCTATTCCTCCATGTAGGTATAGACTTGATCAAATTAATGTCCATCAGTTTCCTCTCACTTATCTTATTTAAGAAGAAATCAGATAGTGGATCGACATGTGCTAAGGGCCCCATGTTTCTAAGAGGCTCAAGGAAAAATTCAAATCCCCCCTAATCACCAAATTTGGGTTCTCCATAAAATATTTTGATAACAAATTGTTCTAGTATGTTGCCCTATCCTGAAAGGGACCATGGATGTTTAGGATTAGAAGTTTTGTGCACATTTCCAGAGAGTAAATGTCTACTCCTAGAGCTTGGTCAACTCCCCAGGAGGAAAGGATCTTCAACCTTCCCTCTTTCACTCCAATGGCCAATCCCCTAGATCTGCCTATGGCATCCAGAGCTTGGAAAGTCCATCTACGCGATATTTTAAGTAATGATTTACTAATCTCGTCCCCAGTACCCAATGTATCTTGTATCAGAAGCACATTAGGGCTGTAGGAATTATTAAGGGCCTCCAATGCTAGTTCCTTAGGGGTACTCGCTAATCCTCTATAATTAAAAGAAAAATGATAATTCAGAACCAAGGGAGGTGTTTTGTGCTTCTATAAGCATTCTTGAGTTGGATAGCTGTTTCCCATCAACAATGTCGATCTTGGCTCTTAGCTGATCCTTTGATATGTTTGTCTTTCTGCCTCTAGATTTACGAGGACCGAACACAATAGGGTGTATCCTCAACCGCCCCACTACTTCCCAGGGAACGAGTTTCTTTTCACGAAGTTTGAGGTTAATGTTGGCAGCACAACGATAATGTAGCACAATATAGAAAAACCTGGCCTCCACCCTCCCGTCACCCTAAAGTCTCGTTTTGTATCATTCCTAAGGCAATTTTCCACTGTCAGGTCTCCCTCCAGATGCCCTATCTACCTTGACAACCTTTCCAATGTCGTGCCATGTGTGGGTCATATGAATTCCTGACTTCACCTCTCACCATCTCGATCCCTGCTAAACCCCTCCTCCATTGCTAAGGTTTTGAGCTCGCTCATCGAAATTATCAAATGCAATACCAAGTGTAACCATCTATATAAACATCTCAACAAATTATTTTTAATTTTTAATTACTTTTTTTTTCTTTAAAGAGAGTTGATTTAAAATTATTAAAATATTGAAATATTTTATTTATCATTGCATCGAGAGGCTCATTATATAGCCTAGTGTGAGGAAAATGTGTCATTTTGTCCTTTCCCAACCTTGAGTTGAAATGGGTCACTTTAAAACTAAAAATAAAATCTTCTCTAAATAAAAATATGAATTATCCTCCACCAAATCTCACCCTTTGTTGTAGTCAAATAAAGGGATTAACTTAGAACATTAACCCCTAATAGGATTTAGGTTTCACTTGAACGATGGTACTGAGATATTTTCAAACTCCAATGGCAGCTATGGCTTCACCCTAGCTAGTCATTCCTCCATTTGATGTGTGAATCCACCAACCGGCACCTATTGCATAACTCTTGCAAACACTCTAATTAATATATAACTCCTAAGTTCTAGTGGAGAGTATTTTCTCCCTTAAAGGAATGGTAGCTACTTCAACACGTTCTATTTCTTATCTAGATCAAGCCAAGGCTTATTATCTGAATCTGTTCTTCTAATTGTTCAAGAATCTCCTACTTGCAATGCCCCCTTGGAGGATGAAACCTTTAGATGTGAATTTTTTTCCCTTTTTGAGCTTGGTTTGGTGAATATATTTAATGGGTTTTTTTTAGGGTTGATTGATATCTATAAGTGGATCTCTAATACTTGGCAACCTCTATTTTTTCAAGAACTGAATATTTACCAATTGGCTCAGGGTTTTTTTTATTGTTATTTTTTATTACCTTGAGGATAAGAAGCTTATGTCTAATTATGGGCCTTGGTTTTAGGGCAGTGTTGGTCTCTTCATGATCCAGACTTAAAGATGAATGCAACAAATTACAAATATAACCATAAACACAAATATGCAGCAGAAATAATACTTCATTTCATTAATGTAAAATACTGAAATATGCTTACAAACAGTAATGGAAATAAATCAGCTAGGGCGATGGTAGCTTATCTCTGAGAAGAGATGTGGTGGCTACATGCCTCTGAACTGTGTTACAACGAGGCTCGAAGGTCTATTTATTGTTGAGAAACAATGAAAAACCCTTCACATTCCAAAACCTAACCCTAGAAGATGAAACGCCAAACTGTGGGCCCCATTTGGGTCAATTGGTACATCAATTTCCCGGGGTCGTAACCTTGGCATGCGATCTCTGCTTGATGCATACAATAGCTCATTAGAAAGATCTATCTGATAACTACCACTTTGGGAAGGGCAACATTGAACCATGGACCCACGTTGCCCCCAGATTTCCCAAAAAACGTCGTTTAGGGCCTCAAAATGGCTCCGGAAGTTCAGGACCCGAAAAACTGCTAAAAATAGTAATCTGTGCAACAATTTAGGAAACTGAAAAGACTGAACAAGACAGTTGTGGGGGTCCAAATGGAATAGGTGGTTGGCCACCAACATCCACTTGGATCATTCCTCCCCCCTTAGGAAGCAATGGTCTCCATTACGTTGAGTTCCTCCTTGAGATGAGGAAGCTTCTGCTGAGGTGCGTCTCTGGTGAGTTGTTCTGCAATCTCTGATGTGTCTCGAAATGGTGGGAAGCATGGTCGACGATGGTACACATTGAACACTTGGTGCATGCCAAGGAATGGAGGAATGTTGTGCTTTAAAGCATTGTTGCCCGTAACCTTGGTACTAGTGTAAGGACCATGTCAGAGTTGCCTAAGTTTCTAATGGGTTCTGGTAAAGCGTGCTCTCTGCAGATGTAACCAAACTTTGTCGCCCACCTGAAACTTTTTTGGTACCCCTATGGGTTGAGGAGAAGTTGTTCCTGTTTCTTATCATGACCGTATCCCTTTGTTGTTGTTGCTGCATGGAGGAACCCTTCACAAGGATCATGGATGTGATGACAATCTTCCCCTTACTTTGGGAGTGAATTTCCTGGTCTGGGAGATGAGCTTGCTTCCTTTCTTAGCAGTGATCAAAGATGTGGCGGTAGGTGGGGCTACCTCTGATATCTTGTATAATGAATTATTCAAATAAATAATGACAGCACGAGGTCTTGACTCATACACAGCATGTCACCTCCACAAGTATGGTTGGCCTAATAATACGTCACAAACATCCAGAGGTGTAACATCACACAATACCTCGTCTGTGAAGGGCTTGATGTTGTAGGGAAGGCAACACTATTGGCGAACTTTGAGATCTCGTCCTTCATGAAGCCACCCGATATTGTACGGCTACAGGTGTGGTGTAGTCAGTAGGCCCAACTTCTTCACAACCTCTGCTGAAATGAGGTTCTTTTGGCTTCCACTATCGACAATGAATCACAACGGCGAACCCTTCACCCATATCTATGAGTGGAAAGGACGTTCCCCCTCCTCTGGCTCTTCAGGCTCATTCTTCTAGATCTTGGCAGCGGCAATCCGCATCAATGATCTACTTCCCTTTGCCATTCCCCTTGTCAGATTTTGGCTCAGGATCAGAACATGCATCTAATTTGGAAGCCTTCAACTCGGCCACCAGTGACTGCTTGGTCCGAAACTCACTTGTGTTATGAGTGGGACTCTTGTGGAACTCACACCACTTTCCTGTGTCCTTCTTCAGCTTCGTGGTGTTGTTCTTTCTTGCAGCTTCAACGAGTTGTCTAGGGTCACTCCACCTTGGCTTTGTCCTTTGGGCTTTAGATTTGTAGATCCAAAGTCCCGCTTCTTCTATTTGAACTTTTTCTCAATTTTGACATCATATCAGTACGCCATGTCGAGCGAGGAGATATTCAGGAACTCCATCTCTTCCTAGATGTATTTGTGTAGGCAACCACGATATTTGAGTACCAAATGCAACTCAGAATCTTTGATACCCAGCTGTGTGCGAAGGGTATGAAAAATGTTTGTGAACTTTGGCACATCTTGGTCTCATCCCTGCGACAGTGTGGTCGATTTGATGTATTTTTCCTCATAGCTTTTGATAGGGTAGTACTGCTCTTTGATGGCATCTCGCAAGTCATTCCAAGTGGGAGCAGCTGAAAATAGTGAGCCTGTACTTTCATCCTTCTACTCACAGAAGGTTTCCCACCAGTCCTTGATGTGGGGGGCTGCTTTGAGAAGAGTGAAAACAATCTTTTCCCGACTTGAAAATTCATGAACAGAAAAATATCCTTCTAGCATATTTAACGATTTATCTACGACATCTGCATCTATTTGACCCTTGAAGATGGGGATTTCAAAATTAAATTGTACCTTGAAGGGAGTGGTGTTTCCAGTGTAGCTGCTGGAAGCCAATGCATCGCTTCTGGGTAGCCGCTGAAGGATCTGCACAAAACTGTCGATCATCGCGTACTTTTGTCGCTCGAGGGCTTCTTCGAGCAAGATTTTGATAGGATCTCCTGCCCCCTCATCTTTCTTCTCATCTGCCATGGGAGGCCATTAAGGTTTACGAGGCTGGTCTTGCAAAGGTTCAACCAGTTCAAGCCCTAACTCCTTATATCCTGACCTCGTTGGGGACATGCAAAGAAAAACAGAGAAAAAACAGACAACTCTAATACCACTGATCCGGACTTAAACAGGAACGCAAAAAATTACACAGATAACCATAAACACAAATATGCAGTGGAAATAATACTTCATTTAATTAATGTAAAATACTGAAGTATGCTTACAAACAGTAATGGAAATAAACCAGCTAGGGCGATGGTAGCTTATCTCTTAGAAGAGATGTGGTGGCTACATGCCTCTGAACTGTGTTACAATGAGGCTCGAAGGTCTATTTATTGTTGAGAAACAATGAAAAACCCTTCACATTCCAAAACCTAACCCTAGAAGATGAAACGCCAAACAGTGGGCCCTATTTGGGTCAATTGGTGCATCAATTTCCCGGAGTCGTAACTTTGGCATTTGATCTTCGTTTGACGCGTACAATAGCTCATTAGAAATATCTATCCGAGAACTACCACTTTGGGAAGGGCAACATGATTCCATTGAACCATGTTTCCCCCAGATTTCCCAAAAAACGTCGTTTATGGCCTCAAAAGGGCACTGGAAGTTCAAGACCCAAAAAAATTGCTAAAAATAGTAAACTGTGCTACAACTTAGGAAATTGAAAAGACTGAACGAGACAGTTTTGGGGGTCCAAATGGGATAGTAGGTGGCCACCAACATCCACTTGGATCACTTCATATAGCCCTAGACTTGTTTTTTATTTAGTTACCTCGTCGATATCTATTACTCCAATTTAGGCAAGGCTCCTAAATCTTCTCCTACATCTTTGGAATCTCCCATCATCAGCTTCTATTGGAAATGACAAAGGGGAATTTTACTGTCTGATTTTAGAAATGATAATTTTTAATACCATATTTGCTTTAATGTGCATAGAGATAGATTTTAATAAGGGTTTCCCTACCAAGATAAATCTAACACCACCAGACTATGTATGAGTTTAGAAACTTGATTATGAAAATGTTTCATTTCAATTTCAATTGTATTAGAGATAGGGCATGTAATAAAAAATTTCCCTAAGTAATTGCAAAAAATATAGTTTGGAAAAGTAGTTAGAGGCCCAAAAGCTGAAAAGGAACTCAAATTGAATATTATACGATATTCAAAGAAGAAGAGACTCATAGGAAGAAGGAAAAAATAACTAGGAAGTTCTTGTTGAAAAGTATTCACCAAAGGAAACAAATATCAGTTAGGAAGAAGTGACTCTCAATGAGGATCATTCAGGCCTAGTGACAAAGGAAGCCCATATTCAACAAACCCTTGTGAATGATGGACCCTCCTTTGAATTCTTAGAAAATAAGGTGGGAAAAACATCTTCTTGGGCTCATCAGAAAGATGAGGAAAAATATACTGAAAGAGATAAAGATAACAAAGACCACTCACATATGGGTGACCCCTCGCATTTAGCTAAAAATACAAGCTAGATCCATTTTGGGGAAAGGCCAAAAATATCTTTCCCATGAAATCAAGAAGTTAGTCAAAATAAAGCCACCAAGAAATGAAGTAGCAATAAATATAGATGGAAAGAGGTCCCCCAAGGTAGATTAAGGGATGAGTGTCTCAGACAGGAGAATATGGACCGAGAGCTCTATCAGAACATGGGATTCTAGAAGACTACAAAGTTCTGGAAATAGTTGATGTACAATCTCATGAAGCAGTAATCCAGTGATATTTATGAAAAGAATATCCAGTCCTTGGTCCGAGGTATCAACCTAGAACGAGAGTTGGGTTAGCGAGCATGCAGTTGGAAAAAAACAGTGGCATTCTAACCAAAGCTACATGGCAATGGAAAAAATGTGTGTCTCAGCCGAATGGTTGGCAGTGGGTGAGACAAATCCACGGTAATTTTGGTTATTCTATAGTTGAGGCGGTCTTTGGCATTTCGGGCATCCTCAAAACCCGAAGTGGTTTTCTAGAAATGAGCCCGATGCCACTAAATGTTCAACACATGGCTCAAGGAGGAGAGAGAATACCGCCTTCATCGGGTGAGTATTCCTCCTGCTTCTATTTCAGCCTGATATTCCTCAGAGCCGTTGGATCAAGTAGTTGCAGATCAACAACCTAAGTTCAATGTGCATGTTGGTGGGTCCTCTTTGGTTTTGCTTTTAGTTTTTCACATTCACGTGTTTTTGTGCCATTTTGATCCTCGACCGTTAGATCTTAGATGACAATGCGAGCAGTTTTTTGGGCCCTAGGTCCGGTTCTTGAGCTGTTGGCTCTTTTCCCAAAGCACAAAGTGAAAGCTGAATTCTTTGGCCCTCTTCTCCTTTGGGTTTGATGTATTTTATGTAATCTATTTTATACATATAAGTGAATAGAAGGACTAGCTCTTGCTTCAGAACAAAATAAATAATAATAATAATAATAATAATAATTTTTTTGTAATATGGTGTTCCCCCTTGAGAGTTTGGATTGAGCCATTATGCTCAATTTCAAATACACAAGGGATATTGTAAACACTAAAGAAATGTAATAGTTTTGGCTTGGATACCAAATCTTTTTTTTAACATAAACCTCCATATTTGTTTCTTAAAAAATAATAATAAAAATGTGCCCTTAGTTATAATAAAATATAATAATGAATATACATGTTTGGCTAGTTTTAGTTATCTCACTCAGCTCCCTCAAGTACTTGATATTATAACCCAACATGAAGGAGATGTAAAAATCCTTCACTCTCACACTGGCCCATAAATTAAAATATTTAGATATCCACATGAGGTAACATAATTTTATAACAAATTTAGAGAGCGCTAAGTTAATTAAAAATAAAATAAATGCTTATATTTTCTCTTTTGAGGGTTAAAATTGTATAATTCTTATACAATTTTAACACATAAATTATTTGAATATCAATCACAATTAGTTTATGTTATTTTCAATATCATCTATATAAAGAAATGTATAAGAGAGAATATGTGTTTCTGTGTCTATGTAATATTAACTATAAGAAATTATTTCAATCCACGAAGAGAAAAGGTAATTAAAAGTAAAAAAAATTAAATTATGAAAAGGAGGACCATGGGGCATCTTTGAGAGAGAATATGTGTTTATGTGTGTATGTAATATTAACTATAAGAAATGTGTCTATGTAATATTAACTATAAGAGATTATTTCAATCCACGAAGAGAAAAGGTAATTAAAAGTAAAAAGGTTTAAATTATGAAAAGGAGGACCATGGGGCATCTATGAGAGAGAATATGTGTTTATGTGTCTATGTAATATTAACTATAAGAAATTATTTCAATCCACGAAGAGAAAAAGTAATTAAAGTAAAAAAGTTTAATTATTTCTGGATAAGAATTATGAAAAGGAGGACCATGGGCATTCACTGTGAATGAGTGCACTGTCAAAGGACTCCTTACGTGCAACATGTAACTCATTCAATCTTTTATTATAAAATTAATATGTTGCATTTAAAATATTAATAATAATACAAAATTTCAATGTAGGATAGTTGTCTTACCTACATTAAAAATAAAAGAAGAAAAACAAAATTTGTAACTCATTCAATCTTTTATTATAAAATTAATATGTTGCATTTAAAATACTAATAATAATACAAAATTTCAATTTAGGTCATAAATAAAAAAAAATTAAATATGGGAGTAAATAATATTAACAGTTTTAAAAAAATATAATTTAATAATATAAAGTGTTTTACTATTAAAGTATAGTTTATAAATAAAATATCTCACTGTCAATTTCAAGTAAAGATTCTAATGTCAAACCTGTATATATTATATATAGCTAAAAAGAAAATGTGTAATATGTTATATAAAACAATTGAGAAAAAAAATAAAATAAAAAATATCTTATTGTTAAAACATTTTTGTAATTTTGTCTAAATTCCAAAATATTAAATCCTTATATATTCAAAATGCACTGTAAAAGTGGTTTGTAACACAAAAGATTTGATCTCTCTCCACACATGTTTGATTGGTAGTTACCATGAATATATGTTGGTTTGAATGAAGATGGACATGAAATTAGACACTAATACACACAGTGATATATCATAGTAGACATATCATTGTGTGGATAGGCTCATTCTACAACCCAATATGAGGGTGATGGGTGACTTCATTTGTGCTCAACCTAGACACGTATTATTTTTAAAATAAAAATAAAATATTTTCTCAATGAAGATACAAAGTTGGATATGGTAAAAAATAATAATAAATATACATATTTGGTTAGTTTTAATTATTTCATTGTGCTTGCTCAATTAGTTGACATTACAACCCAGTGTGAAGGAGATGTAAAAATCCTTCAGTATCACATTCAACCATAAATAATTTTTTTCAATATCCATATGAAATAGGACTATTATATATCCATCTTTACTATAGATCTAGCAAAAATTGAGAGGGATCAAATCCTTTGATTAAATGTATTAAATGTGGAAAATTCCCTTCACCGACTAGATTGTGTAATCTACACAACTTAAACCTACAATCCCAACAAATCTAGATTTTAGACAAATTGACCAAAATGTTTTAACCATAAGGGTTTTTTTTCAATTGTTTTATGTAATATATACATATTATTTTTCAAACTATATATAATATATGCATAGTTGACATTGAAATCTTTTACTTAATACAAAAAGCCATAGTTTTTACTTCTAAACTACATTTTACACAATGAAATGTTTCTCTCATATTAATATATTTTTAAATACATGTTAATATTATTTAACCCTCCATAAATATCTTGATTGACCATATTCAACCATAGAAACCTTAATTTACTATGTTCAACCATTCTAACCATAGAGATCTTCAGTGACCATTATGGTTGATTATGGTTTATCACAGATGATCATGGTTGTTCATGATTGACCTTGGTCGATCATGGTTGATCTTGACCAATTAGCCTTGACCATGGTTGATCACGATTGACCTTGGCTGACCATGTTTGACCATTGTAACCATGTTCATCTTGGTTGATCGTGGTTGACCTTGATTGACCATTATGGTTGGCCATGGTTGATCATGGTTGATTATGCTTGATTGTGGTTGATCACGGCTGACAATGGTAGACTGATATATGGTTGATCATGATTGATATTTATTTACCCTAGTTGATCATGGTTGATCATTGTAGACCACGGTATACCATGACTGATCATGGTTGGCTTTGGTTGACCATGTTCAACCATTCTAATCATGTTGATCTTAGTTGACGATGAGTGACCATGGTTAACTATGGTTGAAAATGATTGATCTTGGATGACCATGTTCAACCGTTCTAATCACAACGATCTTAATTAACCATCATAATTGATTATGGTTTACCATGTTTGATCATGGTTGACCAAGTTTTACCCTGGATGACCATGTTTGATCATTCTAGCCATGTTAATCTTAGTTGACCATGGTTGATCATTCAACTTATATATTATATTATATATATTATATATGGTTGAAATGCTCAACCATAGACATTAGACTCTTAAATATTTTATTTATGAACCACAAAGTTTTTATTTATAGGTCACCCTCTTCATACTAAATATTTGTTATTAATATTTTTTAAATGTCACATTAATTTTATATTAAGAATTAAATAAATTATACATCCCTCTTATTACTCTTATTAAGAAATAATTAATTTTTTTTACCTTAATATGAGGAGTAGATTGTATTGCATTACTTTATTTCATAAATTCATATGATGAAGAACCAATCATAAAATAAAGTAGCATAACTTAAGTTTGCAATTCTTAGAGCTCATAAACCCTAGAACACGCCACTAGTTTGACTATGTCTACAATATGTTATTATTTGTGGTTTTTGGCACTTGGAAATCTAAGAACAATGGCTACTCGTTATAGTTTTTATCTTTATGTGTTAGTAAGTTTGTATAAAATAGGTCACTTTGTAAAATTGATTTTTGGATACATTAAGTATTTAGACAACTTTCCTAGATAACCAGCAAATGCAATGCACTTTCTTTGTCAGATGAGAGTTTGTCAATAGAATGAATCAGTATTGATAATGTTTCTCTAGCATAGCATCAGATAGAATTATTTAAAGAATCATCGGTTTTACAAATAGATCACAGATGGTCAGAAACAACATTATCTTAAATGAATCAAGTAGTAGTTTGAAGTTGATGGTGAAAAAAGAGCATACTCTATGAGATTTCAAAGTGGATAGAAGTGCTAATGAAGACCATGCCATACAAAGATTAAAAATATTTCATTTGATTTTAATGTTATTCATCTTGATGTAAGCATTAAGAGAGGGTGTTAGAATTAGGACTTACATTAACATATTTTATTTGGATTTGTTGGATGTTGTTGAAATATTCTCGTTGGATCTCTGTTAGATTATATAAATATATTATACTTGAGAGTGAAATATAAAAAAAGTTTTTTTTTTTTTTTATTTTGTATATGTGCATTACATTTTCATTTTTTATATATTTTTTTAGTTATTTTTTTTCCTAAATTTAATTAATGTTGTCAATTTCAAACCCTTTTATTTAAAATTTGAATACAGACCTAAAGAATACAAGACCTAAATAAGTATTTGATATCCATGTTAATTATTAATTAATATAAACGTTTATATATATATATATAATATATATATACTTACATATTTAAATGTAGACATAATAAAATATTCCAATACCAAAAATAAAATTAGTTTAAAAAAAACAAAAAAAATAATTATTTTTTGAAAAGATATTTAATTTATAAAATTTAATGTAAAATATTAATATATAAAAAAAATCAATAAAAAAACATAAATAAATTATTTGAAACCTAAAGAAATATCTTTCCGATTAATTACATATATAAAATCACATTTAACTTTTTCTAAAGCGGTCGACATGAATAGTCAACGTGGATTAGGCTCAGACTTTTGGTTGGTATCTCTTTTGGATAAAAATAAAGATCACATCAGCAGATTTGATTTTCTTTTGGTGGGTGACAACCATGTTGTTCCTTTCCTTTGTGATTGAGTTTTTATAAACTGAAATTTGAATTAAGTTGAATTAGGTTTATAATTAGTTTACTTTCATTTTAATTTTTATTTATTAAATTTTAAGAGAATCAGAATATACATAAAATTTATATACGATCTATAACTAAATGATGTATATCAGGCACATTTCTAAAATGATGTCATCTTCGGGATGGAAAATGGGCACTCTTTAAAGCGAGAGCCATCTTTAGCCTGAGCAGAAAAAAATAATAGAGCTCCCTGGGAATCAACTCGCTGGCGCGCAGAGCAGAGGTTCCTCTACGGCATCAGGCTGGAGAATTTGAAATTCAAATTTCTATGGTTTGGGCGGGTTTGCGAAATTCAAATGAGCATCGCATAGAATATTTAATGGTCCATTGGTTAGTCGGGGCTAGTTCCTACGGTCATTGGAAACTGCCGGAAATTCGTCACCCGGCATGCCATGACCATACGATGTATACTACCATGCACTAAGCTTCACCGCCAGCGCCATGATGGTGATCTCCATATGGTATGGGATAGTTATGGTCACTCTGTAAGGAGGTCCAGTCAGTATTGTTAAGACATTCAATAGCCAATGCTTAGTATAATAAGATGGAGGAGTTACCTGGAAAGTTATGGAAATTCGGTTTATATTTAGAGAAAATCTGGCAAGAATTTTTGTAAATCCAATTTATAATTATTAAACTTCAAAATTTTAGGTGTCTTAGATGTTTTTTGATAGTGCTGAATCTATTTCCACCATCAAAAACACAATTCAAACACTACCTCTACAAGATTTTTTGAAATTTTGTAACCAAATTCCAACCACTTTTGATCATCCAAACAATTCCTCTGCCTCGTTAAACAAATCCAATCCCACTAGCATAATTTCTCTGGCTGGCCATCAAACACAGTCGGTCTATGTCGGGAATTGCGATGTGATGACAACCTAAATGCAGCATGAAAAGTTAAAAAAGGCTCACAGCAAACTTCCTTAAAAATAAGGTCAACGTCAAAATTGAAGGAAGCCTCCACGTTAAAAGGTCCACTGCCTCCACGAATTTTAAAAGGTCCACGTATTTCAATCTCTATCCACGCTAAAAGGTCCATCTTAAAGGGTGATCCATTTTTAATGAGCTCAAAGCCTCCTTTTAAAAGGGGTTCTTTTAAAGGGTTCTTTTAACGCTTTAGGTTTTCTTTTTAAATAAAGTTTTTTTTTTTTAATTATAAAGGGAGGAAGTTTTTGAAAAAAAGGGGTTTATTATTAAAACAAAAAGAAGTGTTTTATTAAAGTGTTTTTAAAAAAGGGCGGGCATTTCTTTTTTTTTTGTCAAGAAGAAGATTGTTTCTAAGTCGTGAGAAATGTGTTTTTGAAGAAATGGCGTCTTCCACCACTCTGCCATAAATCTTGATTTTGTTTTGGAAAAACTTTGATTTTTCGTCTTTATTAATAAAGACAGTTTTGCAAACCCAAGAGTGTAGAGATACATTTAGAAATTTCTATGTAGAGTCGGCATAAGAAACATTAGTGCCGGTGACCAATAATCAGAAGAATGCAGCGATTGAATTGAGAAAGAAAGAGCACAGAGGCAAATGTTAGATACAAAACACAATCGATGACTCTATCTTCGACTAGTGCATCAACAACTAAAGAAGCTTGGGATATTTTGAAAGCTACATACCAGGGTAATGATACAGTGAAGAATGTAAAATTATAGACACTGTGGACTCAATTCGAAACCATGAAGATGATTGCCACAGAGAATGTTGACAAGTTCATGACTAGAGTCATCGAGATCATCAATCAAATCGAACTTATTGGTGAAATCATTACAGATCGGAAGATAGTTGAAAAAGTCCTTCGAAGACTGCCCAAGAAATATGACATGGTTGTAACATCCACTCTAGAATCCAAATATTTAACAACTTTCTTAGTAGAACAATTGATTGGATCACTTATGGGACATGAAACAAGACGTAATCTGGCAGAAGATTTCATGGAACAAGATTTCAGGTCAGAACTCTCTCTTGGTAGAGGCAGAGGAAGAGGATATAGAGGCATAAAAAACAAGGCAAAAGTAGAGGTAGAGGCACATCAAAACATCATCATGCAGTAGAGCAGTCGAGACCTTCACAAAACCAAACATAGAGAAGCGAGACATGGAAAAAATCTAATGTCTAATGTTATTACTACAAGATATTTAGGCATTATAAACATGAATGGAGAAAGAGGTAATGTTAATCTCTCCAAAAATGAAGGGGAATCCTTTGAAACCATGTTTCTTTCCTGTCATCTTTCTGAAGGTAGTTTCAACGAGGACATTTGGTTGTCGGACAATGGTTGTAGTAATCATATGATATGTTAAAAAAATCTACTTTGTTGCCTTGATGCTTCCATAACATTTGATATTACTCTTGGAGATCATTCCTATACTAACGTTAAAGGGAAAGGTATTGTCATTTTTCTTACCACACAAAGTGAGAAGAAATACATACTTGATGTTTATTATGTTCCACATCTAAATAATAACCTCATTAGTGTAGGTCAATTGATCAAACATGAGTATGATTTAATATTCCAAGGGAACACATGATATATTTATGACAAACCTCCCAATAGAAGATTAATAGAAAAGGTTGAAAAAACCAACAATAAGGTGTTTCCATTGAGTCTTAGAAGTGGAAATATTTCACAGTCGTTTGAACACAATGTAATAGATGACTCATAGTCATGGCATTCTAGGTATTGGCATATTCCCCTAAAGAGTTGAAGTCTTCCTCGAAAACATTCTATGGTCATTGGTATCCCTGTTATGAATGCAAAATATTGTCACTGTGAAATTTATATTCTAGCAAAGCATAAAGAGATAGATTTCTTATATTTTCCACTAGCGCATAAGAGCCTTTAGAGCTAGTCCATACAAATATATGTGCCCCAATGCACACACGTTCATTGATGGTATTCTTTATTTTTTGACCTTCGTTGATGATTATAGAAGGAAGATATGGGTCTATTTTATCAAAAATAAATCAAATACCTTCTCAAGATTCAAAGAGTTCAAAACATAAGAAAATAAACAAAATGGAAATCCTTTAAAAGTTCTTAGGTGAGATATAGGAGGAGAATACACTTCTAATGACATTACAACTTTTTGTGAACAACAAGGAATCATAATGCACAACACAATATAGTCCATAGTAGAATGGAGTAGCAGAAAGGAAAAAGTAGTCAATCATGAATATATTCACATGTATGCTTTATGAGAAGTTGTCAAATGACTATTGGGCTAAAGAAATTTTGACTGCATTATATGTTCTCAACAAATCCTCCAATAACCAGTCTCAAAAATAGAGTACCTCAAAAGGCATGGGATGGTAAGAAGGTGGATGTTTCTCACTTTCACATTCTTGGTTTTGTAGCATTTTCACATGTTCCTGAGAAGCTGTGAAAGAAGCTTGATGTTAGAAGTGAGATATGTATTTTTGTAGGCTATAGTGAATAATGTAAATCGTGTAGACTCTATAATCCAGTCACCAAGAAGTTTGTTTAAAGTAGAGATGTTAAATTTTTTGAAAATAAATTGTGGTTTGATCAAATTGATGAACCTTTAAATTAGTCTATTCATCCACCACAACCACCAATATTGCATGTTTGGGAAGAGCCATACCACTCTGAAAAATGGAACATCTTGCAACAACGATTCATCATCTTCGGAGGACAATGAGAACACTAGAAGCATTAGATAAATATATGAGAAAGAACATGAGTTTGATCAAAAAAATATGTTTTCCTTTCTTTCATCTCAACCAACCCATTTTGAAGAGGCAATAAAAGAGAAACATTGGGTTGGTGCAATGAATCAAGAAAGATCTACCATTGAGAAGAATGAGACTTGGGAATTAGGTGATCTCCCAAGAGACAAAACCAAAATTGATTTAAAGTGGATATACTATACCAAACTAAATGAAAAAGGAGAAAGTGAGAAACATAAGGAAAGGCTCATTGCCAAATGATTCTCACAACACTTTGGTGTCGACTATGTTGAAAATTTTTCTCCAAAAGCAAGGTTAAACATTGTCAACACTATTATGGCCACAACAACTCAACAAAAATGTAAATATTTTCAGCTTGATGTAAACTTTTCTTTATTAAATTGTATGTTATAGTAAAAAGTTTATGTGGAGTAGTCTCTTTGTTTTGGAGTTCCATGATAGGTGCATAAGGTGTATAGGTTGAAGAAAGCATTGTATGGATTCAAACAAGCTCCCTGAGCTCGGTACAATCATATCGACACTTATCTCATCAAAAGTGGTTTTTACAAAAGTAGCCATGAGCGAATTCTGTATACCAAAACTCATGAAGGTAAAATTCTCATTGTTTGCCTTTATGTTGATGATCTACTTTATACAAGCAATATGATTTTAGCAGAATTTAAAGCAGCAATGCAAACGTAGTTTGACATGACCAATCTAGGGCTCATAAAATACTTCTTAGGCATTGAAGTGCATCAATTTGCTAATGGCATTTTTGTTTTTCAACAAAACTATGCCACTGACGCCAAATGTTTAGAATGACCAATTGCAAACAAGTTCATACACCAATTGCTCTAGACACCAAGCTAAGGAAAGTCAATGTAGCACCCCCAGTTGATTCCACATTGTATAAAAGTTTAGCTAGTAGTATGTTGTATCTCAATGCAAATATACATGATATCATGTTTGTAGTTATTTTTGTCTCCCGTTTTATGCAATTGCCTAATATTTCTCATTGGAAGGTCGCAAAAAGGATCTTATGATATGTTAGAGGAATAATTGACTATGGCTTGTTCTACATACATTCAGAAAATTGCTCACTTTCAGGTTATACAGAAAGTGATTGTGCAGAGAGTTTAGATGATCGCAAAAACATTGGAGGGTATGTTTTGCACCTTGGAACCAGGGAAACCAAGAAAGAACCCATCATTTAATTATCTTCTGTAGATGCAAAGTATGTAGTTGCCACTTCAGCAATTTGTCAAACAATGTGGCTGAGAAGACTATTGAAGGATCTTTCAAATGGTCAAAAGGAGCCAAACTCCTATTTATTGTGATAACAATTCTGTAATTTCTTTATCAATACATAATGTCTTTCAGAAAAATAGGCACATTGACACATGTTTTAATTTCATTCATGAGCTTGTCAATGATAGAGATATCTTACTTGTTTTTTGTGGTTCAATAGATCAGCTTGCATGCAGAAATTTTCAGAAAACATTTGGGCAAAAATGGAATTGAATTTCAAAGAGAGCAAATTGGAATTGTAAGTGCCAATAATTGTAACAGTTAAAGTTAGGACTAGGGTGTTGAGATAATTAATCTTAGTGTTTGCTAGATGTCATAGTCAGTTTTGATTCACTCAAGTTTAATTTAGTTGGAACTTTCTCCCATCATTTATTGTTGTTAGTTTCCTTGTCTCCTATATAATTTTGTTTAGCCAATTTTGAAAGATAGAATGAGTGGTTCCCTCCGTTCCAATTTCAAATTATTTCTCTATGTATTTCGGCCTCTGCATTCCGTGTCAAGGCTAAGGGATATTCCTACTTATATGTCACTCTTTCATTGTTACTTACTTTTTATAAAAATATTAGAGGAAAAATGTAATCATATTTTTGCTTTAGTTGTAGTTAACATCTCAACCCAAACAGTAAATATGGACTGATGCATCTTATCGAAAAAGACATATTATCTCTCAAACTCCACGCAATTTCTCAAAATTTAACTACACAACATATGAAGAAAGTTTCTCAAGATTTAATTACAGTCGAGAGTTTCTCAAGGGTTGGTGCCTTATTAGTTGTCTTGTATATGCAAAAATTCAGCAAGCGAGCTTGATGTCTATGTTAGCAACAAGCATGACATGGTTCTGCAGGAAACACTGGAGGCAGGGACTTATGAAAATAAATTTTCTTGGTTATAGTTGATGGCTTCGCCGTTGAGATCACATCTGACAAGGTATTGTAGATAATAATCCCTTCCATGCCCCATTTCTTCGGTTTATTTGTTTAATTTCTATGTGATCCATGCACCTGTTTAAATCTGTTCTACTAACCTGGATATTTAATATCCGTGGGTGTGAATTTCAATGGGTAGCTGGAAATGATGAAATCCACCGGAAGAGCAAGGGCTGACGTGTAGGATCGGGAAATCGGCATCCGAAACTATTGCCGGCCCTTGCACAATTCGATTAGTTAATTTATTTCTTTTCGTATTCTTCTGCTACAAATATTGATGCTGCCAGATTTGGGTGTGTGTCTGTTTCACTTCGATGTAGGATTGCTCGTTAATCGAGCAGTATTTCATATATCTGCCAATCAAAAATGGCAATGACAAGCTAAGATTTATTATGTGGGGAGACATCATTGTTTTCTGGTTGTATTATCAGTGTAGTAGTTGTTGAAAATTGTAATTGTTTTAATGTGATTTGTTTGGATTTTCAGTGTAAAATTTGAGGTGAAATCTTGATTTGTATTATTTACACTGGTTTTTATTGTATATGGATTCACGGTTCTCAAAATTTTTTAAAGCACTTAGATTATGTAGGGTTACTGTGATTTCAATAACACCACTTACTATTTCTGCTGAAAATGTAATTTCAACGCAGCAGTACCAACGTCCAAAACCACCACAGTAAAACCACAAACCCGCCAGTGAGTTTCTCGGACCGCCTTTGCCTGAAGGCAGTTTTCGTACATAGGCGACCTAAGAAAATTTAGAGCTGACGCGTGGTAGAGGCCTGACGTCACCCTCTGACAGTTTCTCGGGAGGTAAAGCTGGGCTAAAAAGGCTCACCCGATATTCTCCTCCGCCGTCCGATCTACTCCATCATTCTCCATCGTTGATTGTTCCAAGATGCATACGAGCCTACAATAAATGTTACGTGAAGTAAAGTTCGGTTAAAAAGGCTCACCGATATTGTCCTAAACCGTTGGATTAAAAGAGTACCTGCCCACCCTCGATTAAGTCAAAGCTGCATACAGGTCTGCAGGGCATGGAGATTGCGTGAAGTAAAATAAAATTTTGGTTGACCGCGAGTTTTAATATTAATGCATTTAATGAATTTGTCATAATTGTAGGTAAAAGATTTTAATTTTAATGCTACGGAGGTATGGGTATAACATATAAGTTTTTAATTATTCACGGGCGTAAGTTTTGTTTTACTGAACAAGTAAACACATTGTAATGTTTTTTTTGTATATGGTATTTTGGGAATGAAACGCACAGCAGTGCGAGTAAGAAAAACAGGGGAAGCATGTATCACTGAAAACCATGAAATCTTTCACACAGCAGTGAAAAGGGTAATGTAAGTTTTTGGTGAATGCGTAATTTCCACACAGCAGTGTGTTGGTCTTTTTTTTACAGCAGTAAATGTAAAAGTTTTTTTTACATAGCAGTGGATGAAGATTTTACACAGCAGTGTAAAATTATTTGTAAAAGGAGATAGAGTAATTTCTTTTAAAATGTTTTGGTGAATATGTATCAGTGATTTTGTTTTAATGAATAGAAATCTTTTATGGTGGTGCAATACAATGTTCTCAGTAATTTTTTTAAAAGCTTCCCTGTGAAAAAAGATCCTAAAGTAAAGGAAACAGAGCATTGCCTCTGTGTGCTTGAATTGTTTGTTTTTGGGATTTTGCCAGAAAAATCCCCAACAGTGGTATCAGAGCAGGCTTAGGCTCTTTGAAGGTGACAAATAAGCTAAAGGGAAGAGTCTTTTGTTGCAGTAGTAGATCTTCTCCAGCAAAGTGAAGGCTTAGTCAAGAAAATACTCAGGCATTTCACAAAGTTTTTTTTATGTGTTTCTGAAGAAGCAGTCAGTTGTTTTAAAATACACAGTCAAGAAATTGAAGCATAACTAAGGATGCAAGGAATGGCTAGCACAAGCACTTGTATGGGTATGTTTAACATCCAGCTCCCACAGTTTGATGGGAAAAACTATGACTATTGGGCAATAACCATGAGAGCCCTTTTTGCCTCTCAAGACTTATGAGAATTAGTTGAAGATGGTTTTGAAGAACCAGCAGACGAAAATGAGTTTAATATATTAACTCAGGGAGAGAAAGATCTATTAAAAGAGCAATAGGAAGAAGGACTCAAAAGCCCTTGTATTTTTGTATCAAGTAGTGGACCAGAGTGTGTTTCCAAGGATAGCAGCAGCTAAGACATCCAAAGAAGCATGGAAAACTCTCAACACAGCCTATCAAGGCATGGAGAAAGTGAAGACAGCAAAACTACAATTGCTGAGGAGAGATTTTGAGAATCTGTGCATGAAGGAGTCAGACAACATTGACTCATTCTTCACACATGTAATTGGTCTGA
>APFE030411179.1:20458-50215 GCA_000404065.3 Pinus taeda | reverse complement strand
AATTTAATTATGATGCTAAATTTAATTATGATGCTAAACGATATAGAAGTTAATCCTTAAAAAGAATTGAAATGCTTGATCCTCGTTTAAGATGGTTATAGTGTTATAATATAGATAAAAGTAATAAAATAATGAAGGATACTCATTCTTAATTATATACATTCAAGGGCACTGGATTGGACATCGGGTAGAATTTGGAGATCCTGATTATGATGATGTGGAATTAAAACCCATTCAATTATATAGATATTTGATAGTGAAGGCTTAAAAGGACAATCTAATATCACAATGAATACACACATGGTGTAGATATATGTAGGGATAGAATAAAAAGAATTGTTGAGTACCACAAGAAGACAAACATGGTGCAAATATATGTAGGGTAGAAACCATAGAACCTTCCCTCTAATGGAGGTTACAAAGTGTGTCTCTCCATTACAAAGTGTGTCTTATCGTTACAAAGTATGTCTTATCGTCCTATAATGATGAATGAATATCTCAAAACTGATAAGTATGTCTTATCGTCATATAATGATGAATGAATATCGAACTAATGAGAGCTACCTTAAAATTAGGTAACTAGAAATGGACATTGGAGTATCCATATATACAAATGAGTGGGGACAAATATGACATTCAATCGGAAGATAAACGACTTGAGATGAAATCAAATAAGGGGCAGAGCAAATATTCAAGGCCCTTAAAGAAGGGATAGGCTAAATTTTTTTGCTATTGTACTCCACAAAATGAGGCAAGGACTTATAAAAGAATAGTTTACTTAGGTTATTTTGGATGGATTCCCTGCTGAGATCACATCTGATCATAGGTAGTAAATATAATATGTCCACCTATGGCCCAATTATTTTGATTGTTTGCTTAATATATGTGCAAACCAAGCATCTGTTTGTTTGTTTAATTCGTGAGAAGTTTTAATCATTAAGTATAAAGAAGTAGTAGCGTCAAATGAAATGAGCATTTTGTGACTGTTAAATCAGATCATTCTGCGCATGGACAAATCTCTTAGGAAAATAAATTTGACATAGTAATAATAAGTCATTCTCATGTCACCTATTCTTTCGATTTTCATGTTACATATCTTGCAATAACATGACGATGCCACTCACTTCTAAGTCAGCAAGGTATAAAGCTAATTCACTTTTAGAGCCATCAGACAATATAACTTATTTACCAAGATGCAACACTTCAACTAACTCACAAGGTATTGTCCAAAAAATCCTACTGAAAACTTAAAATTGAGAAACAATTACAATCTACTATTCAAGGTTTCTAAATGAAAACTTAAACCCAAATAACAATTGAGGTTGATTGACAGATGTATCTACCGACATAAAATTTACGACACTTGTTTTCATAACAAGTATTTTTTGCACACATTTTCTTTACAAAATCAAACTTGCATCTAATTTACAACCAACTTACAAACCACTACCCAAGTGTAAGTGTAAATTTCCATGCACGTTCTTGTAAGTATCACTTTCCTTTCACATTCTTCCTTAGAAATATTCGCATAATTCTTACAAATATTCACATAATTCTTTTCCTAGATGGTCCTTTGTAAGTATCACTTTCCTTTCACATTCTTCCTTACAAATATTCACATAATTCTTTTCCTAGATGGTCCTTTAGATGTTTTTGTATGCTTCTTTAAAAAGGAACACTTATCTTTTCCTTTTATCTAAGGTAAACTATGGGGATAAACCATTATTGAACTCCTCTATTTAATTGAGATCATTCCTCTCCTATATATCCTTTCTTTTGTGATTCAAATGTTTTCCCTCTCCTTGTTCACGGAGGAACTTGTGTGAAACTATGATTTTTATTCTTATATAAGAGAAGAAAACACTATGTATCATGTCCAAGTAGGTAGAGTTTGTGGGGAGGTACAAACTTCTTAGCAAAAAAAAGTTATTTTTCAAGCGAGAATTATTACCTCAAAATAATAACTCTGGCTAGAAAGCACGAAAAAACATGAAAAGATTGTCCGAAAACAAAAAGTGTTGATGTTGGAATAATATATGTCTGTGTGTATGTATTCGGGTTAAATTTTCAACATTTTTTAAAAATGGCAGAAAAAGCTAATACAAATCAATTTTTTTTTTTGTGCAAAAAACACCTTGAAAACATTGGAATAACTTATTTTTTGTGTGCGTAGATTTTCAACATTTTTAAGCAATGGCGTTAAAGATAAAATATCATGAGTAAAAATAAAACTTAAATTAAAAATTAAATTAAAAAAATTACACAGGGCCCCTTCGGTGGCTTAGTTCAAGCTTGTCGATTCTTGAAATCGACCATCCCAACCAAGGAGCCCTAGTGGTCGCAGGCCAGGGCGGATGGAGGGGCCTGCAACCCTGCCCAGGTTGACTCAATGGCCTTGGGTAGGGCCTTTATATTTTATTTATTTGTTATTTTTAATTTTTTTTTAATGTTTTTATTCGTTTTTTTTGTTTTTAATGTTCTTAAAATCGTTTTTTATATTTTTTTAATGTTTTTTTCAATAAAAAGTTGTTTGAATGTTTTTTTATTTTTAATAAGTTTTTTTTTTCTATTTTTTTAATTGTGCTTTTTTTTTAAATTCTATATGTTTTAAATTTTTATTTTTAAGGATTTTGTGTTTTAATTTGTTTTTTTTCTTTAAATTCTATTTTTTTTTTTTTACACTTGTTTTTTAATTTTTACTTAAAATTTTATGCAAATAATTTTTTCGAAAAAAATTCAAATTTTGGTATACAATTATAGAATTTCATAAAATTTGTTATTTTACGAACTTATTTTCTTCAATTTTTTCATAAAAATATTTATTCAACATAATATTGTTAAGCGAAAAAGTCGTGGAAAAAAAAAAAAAAAATTAATTATATCTATATGTAAATGTGTAATTTTTGTCGACTGTTTTAAATTATTATTGTTTAGTGACAATTAGTTTTTGTGTATTGAAGAATTAATTTTTTTTTGGTTGATAAGCGGGTGAAGCGTGAAAATCACTCTTACCCTGTGGCTAAGAGGCCACGATTCAAGGGCGTCTAAGCCATCAAAGTCACCCAGGGATCATACCCGGCCTGAGCCATACCAGCGGAAACCATGCTTTATTTTTTGGTATCGGTGAGACTAGAACCGGTGACCTTTGCTTACGGAGCGCCTTAACAACGCTCTTCTTCACCGACTATTCTAAATCTCTCTGATAATATTGAAGTATTGATTAACAATATATAAATATATAATAGATCGTAACTTCAAAATATTAATGTTATTATTTTTTTTAACTTTAAAAAAAAAATTAAAAATTTCATTAGATTTTTTTTGTAAAGAAAAACAAAAAACAAAAGTTTGGAAAACCCTTAAAAAACAAATATCTTAGGACGAAAAACAAGAACAGGAATATCACAATTGGAAAAATGGTTAAGTAATCAACATTTAAAAAAAGAATTGTGCATGATTAGGACATAAGAAAATTTAAAGTGTCAAAAATATGTCTTCAAACATTTTTGATGATTTTCAAAATTCAGATGAAGAGCACTAACATGTAAAAACAATTATCCACATTTAATACATTAAAAAAATTGAAAGTGTAAAAAATAAGCCCTCTAAAAAAATGAGTTGGCGATGCTTCAACGTTTTTCAAAATCAACATGAAAATCACTAACATTTAGAAAAAAATGTTCATACTTGATACATAACAAAATTTGAAGTGTCAAAAACATGCTCTGGAACAAAGGTGCATTCTAAATCAACGCTTTTCAAAATAAGATGATTTTTTTCTACCTCTAAAAAGTGAGAACTTGGTTCAGTACCTGTTTCATTGGTAACTATGTTAAAAGGTTTTTGGGAAAAAATGATAATTGAAAGATCCAAGTAATATACGAAAACATCATGAAACATGCACATGGTTGTGCTAATCATGGATAATTTAATCCAAGTGTTCTCTTTTAGGTCATTTCAGGAAGGAAACCAATATTGTTGGACTCCTCTTTCTATAGGCATTGAAAGGGAAGAACATCTCTCAAGGACTATGGAGCAAAGAATGGGAAGACCATCCTTGTGTTAGGAATTAGATGAGTGTGCCATGGTAATTAATGGTTGGATGAAGGTCCAAAGTGATCAATAATGAGAACATTGAATAAGTTACAAGAATAATGGATTAGTCTTAGTGAAATTAGAGCCTCCATAGGAGCTTTGTTCACCTTGGTGGTATTATTTTCTAGATTGGAGGTTAGATCCAAAATTTATTTCTATATTTGGGCAATGAATCACTTCTCAATAACTAGTTTCATGGGCATGCATTCCATTATAAACAACTCTTCATAACTTTCTTCATGTGGAATTCTTTCTACTCAACATATGTTGTGTGGTGCCTTCAATTTCATGGTTAATATATGAATTTGAAATATGCAAGGTTATTTTGGCTATTGTTTATTTATACATATAACACAATGTAGTCAAAAATATATATAATACTAAGGATCATATAGACATACAACTCATTCTCTTCTTCACAATATATAGTAATGGCATTCTCATAGATAATTTCTCTTAGGTATATAAGATACTAATGGGAGCATACATATTCACATCAACATCAACAATATATGATACCCTGGAAGATTGCATCTTAGCATATATGATCAAGTTGTGAAACCTTATATCATCCAAACCATTTTGCAAAAATATAATATGGGAATCTAATATCATGAACTCTGAATAATACTTTTGAGCAATAAATGGCTCAATTAATACACCAATAATTATGAATAAACTCATCCAATCATCCAAGGTAGTTACAACAATATCACCTTAACTTTACCATACTCATTGCTAAGGGTGCAATTCATATCCTCTTCAAACAACCATTTAACTAATAAATTTAATTGGTGTACACAACAACAACCCCGTCACACTAACACACGAGAGTCTCAATCACACATACTTTCCAATACTTAGTGAACAAGCACACATTTTTAAAGTATCAATCTCTAGTTATGCTTTTGAATAATATATATCCATCAGCTTGCAACTATACCATGGCTACTTCCAAGTGTCTTAGTTGTGGTTGGTCAGCCTTTACAAGTGATTATGCGCATTCACTAATTTTATTGACATTTTTGAATCCATGAAAGCTCCATGGTTGAGTTCTACGTCAATAATATACTCTTCCCCCACCAATTCATGCAACAATACTCATACTCAGTCAATCTTTATTGGATATCTCAAAAAGTGTTAGTGCAGCGGTATATTTTCTTCCAATAGTCCACACAATATCAGAGGCTCAGGTTTTTGAACCGTTCTCAAGTATGTGACCTCAACTCTATAACCTTGGACCAAATCCTCAACTAGAACATGGAAAGAATGCAATCTCTGAATCTTGCGCCAAATATAGGACTGTAAAACCTCTCTGGAACTTGGTCTAAGATAAGCCTATAATTCTGAAACTCTCATGCACCTCTGAAACTCAGACAAAGACAAGACTATATCATTTCTCCAAATCTCATAAAAGGACAAATATGGGCATGTACTTTCTTAAGGTGATATGAATAACACAATATTAATCAATTGAGCAATCATAATCCATATGTCAATTGAGTGTTATGTATGCTATTGATCTATTCCTTGAGAGGGTGAAATAGATCTGCAAATATTCTCAGGATTGTATATTCAAATCATGCCATATATTTGATGCTAACTAGTTGTAGAATGTGTGCAGATTTGTATAAAATTACATGCTAAGAGGTGTCATACTAAAATGACGAAACAATAGGCCATAATATCATTTCCTTAGGTCAACAATTATCTAATTTGAGTGTCTGGTTCTACACACCAGGTGAATGAATGTGCCCTAAAAACTGCTTCAGATAATTCCAAATGGATTGCAAACTTTCTTTGAAAATTGGTCCGTCTATTTGACTTCAAAAGTTGTCTTTGATTTTCCTCAGACGAGGCTAAATAAGCTCAAGAATCCTAGCAAACCCCTTAATTGAAAGACAAGTAAAAACAACTTCCAACACTATGTTGCACCAGATCTTAATGGACATTGAATGACCTTAAACTTAGCCCAATGAATACAAAAAACAAAGCATAATCAAGAACACATGCCTCCTCTTCATATATAACATTTCTCCTCAAGGACATAGAGATAATTTTCCTTATGCGCGTAGATTAGATTATGTATTTCGAGAGATAAAGCACCTTATTTATACCAAACTTGGAGGTCGTTAGGAGAGAGGTCGACCTAAACTTTTGTTGGGAAAATTTTTTACTTTCAAATTTGAACACATGAGCCAAAATCCCCACATTATTTTAGTCCAACTTTAATTTTAGTTTTTCCCTAATTTAATCTCCTTTTGTCTAGAGTAGGATAACCCCCTTTTCATGCATCCAAAATTTACCAAGAATATTTAATTAAATTCTTCAATCAAATTCCTTTAGGGCCTCATGATTTGATAAATTCTTTAGCCAATGTTGAGTTGCCACATCATCTCATGTTGGGGACTTTTACCACATGAAGGAGGCATCAATATTTGATCTATTATATCTCCCAAATCGAGGTGAACCATGAGGCTGTTGTATAGTATTGGAATCAACATGACGGGGAGAATCAATTGATGAAGGTCTTCAAAGGAACGACAATTTATCATCCAAATTCTTGATCGAACACAGGGAATCATGACCAGATTAACCTTATATGGTTTCTTGGAAAATGAAGCTTCTGATTGATGAAATGCATTGACATATACTAATAGAATTCAAGGATGGCATTGGAATCAATGAAAACACCATTCAATAGACGAGTTCCTAGCCTTGGTCCTATATCACTGGAAATGTTACAACCCTCACATTGGTTCCTTTGAGACTAGTAAATTTGAGGCTAATTTTAAGCTAATTAAATTGACAATAAAGGAATGGGTATCAAACAAGAAGAAAGCAAAGAATATGGAATTGGTGGAAATTGAAAATCAGTTGCAGGTTGTCACTAATCAACTAGGGGAAAGTTTCTCATCCTTGGAATTGAGTGAGGCTCTTAATAATCTAGAAGTATATAAAAAAGGTGTTATAGAGTATTTCATGAAGGAATGGAGGTTAATAAGTAGAGTAATATGGCTAGTTAGTGGTGATGAAAATACTAATTTTTTCTAGGATTACGCCAAGGGGAGCAAAATGTATAATATGATTTGGAACCTCCAAGGCCCGAATGGAGTGACCATTTCACATTTATAAGGTCTTACAACCCTTGCAAAGAGCCACTTTCAATATTTTTTTTGAGACCTTCCTAAAGCCTCAGTTGCATAAGTGATCAAAGTAGTGAAAATGTTTCATAGGTTCATCGAGGAAGAAGAGAATAGCGAAATCATGAAGGAACTCACGAAAGATGAACTCAAAATGGTTTTATATATTTTTTATAAATATAAAAGCCTAGTACTAAATGGTTGGGGTGTATAATTCTTCCTCATGATTTATGAAATCACTAGAAATTATCTCCTAAGGGTGGTTGAGGAATCAAGGAGGGAAAGTTATATTTTTCCAACCTTCAATCTAACCTTCATTGCTCTCATTCCCAAGGTTTATCATCCCTCTTATTTGGAGAATATTCATATTATCTCTCTTTTCAATGCCATTTACAAGCTGGTGGCAAAAATGATATCTTTAATAGCTGAACCCTTTCTCTCAAGATCAATCTCCCAAGATATTCACTTTTCTTGAAGGAAGATAGATTCATGAGATGATAGGAGTTATGCAGGATAGTTTACACAATTTAAAAAATATTATTTAAAAGTATATGTCGTAAAGATTATCTATCAAAACCTTATGATTAGGTCAACTAGAATTATCCTAGGCTTCTTTTGACCTACTTCAGTCCATAATTCGTTGAATGGGTTATGAGTTGCATCCAGACTATCTCTTTCACTACACTTATCAATGGCTCGACTTCCCCTTTCTTTCATGTGAAAAGGTGCCTTAGGTAGGGCCACCTACTTTCCCCATTATTGTTTCTATGGGTTATGGAAGGTCTTAGTCAACTAATGGATGAATAAAAAAAAGGGATTATTTCTAAGTTGCTTTACTGGCATAGTCCTTATCTCATCTTCCTTTTGTACATGATATTCTCAATTTTTGGAATGGATCTCCTAGATAGGTGAGCTTGTTGCTAGAAATTCGATCCTTATTTGGGAAATCCATTGGTATGACAATAGAAAATAGGAAATCCACCATTTCAGTGGCTAATCTTGAATATGATGAGATTAAGCATCTAAATATAACAATGCCCTTTCTTTTAAGTTTGGTAGAAAATGGATTAAAGTACTTTGGGACAAAACTCAAGCCCAACTACCATAGTAAGGAGGAATAGCTTTGGCTCATAACCAAAATATAGTAGAGGTTGAAGATTTGATCCCTTCGCTATTTATCTAGAGAAAGACATTTAAATTGACCAAATATGTCTTAGAAACTATTCCAAATTATCAAATAGCCCTTGCATGGATTCCAAAAGGTATCCTGGAAAAAATATGAAGAATATATTTCAAGTTTATACGGTCAGTGAAGAAGGACCATGGGGTTCTTCCATGGGTTAAATGGAACAAACTAGTTAGGCCAAAGCTATTGTGTGGCTAGGGTTTGAAGAATATTTTTCTTTTCTGAAATACTTTGGGTGCAACGTGTGGATGGAGACTAATAGATTTATATAGCTTATGGTCTTTGATCATTATTCAAAAATATATTTCTTTGAGCCCAATGGAATAATAGATAAGTAGGGTTGATAAACCATGAGTAAATGTTTATGTGATTTGTAGGGTAGTTCTAAATTCTTTTGATCTCATAACATATGGATTATCTTGGAAAGTTGGTAAGAGAGATAAGGTAAGAATTGGGTCTTATCCTTAGCGAGGTAGTGATCAAGGTCATATCATCGAACCCCCTCTAATTTTTATTTTGTGAGATGGGGGGTGTGTTCAAACTCATTCACATGGAAAATCATGCTACAACAACAATTTGGAGATAGGGGTGGCTCTTTGCTAATGAATTGGGTTTGGAATGGGATTTCATGGAGTCATGGAATTATTAATTGAATGCCTTATTAGTTGTACATATCCAATCGATAGATTTAGAAGATGGGCTTTTGTAGAGTATCTATCCCTTTCGTTAGTATTTTTCCAAGCTTGGCTACATTACTCTATTGGTTATTAGGGAGGATACTAGTAGCAAGTGGTGGTGGAAGGTTCTTTGGAAAGATAAGTTCCAAACAAAACCAAAACCCTTTATGTGGCATATAATGAAAAAAAATGTTCGCACATGGGACATTCTTGAGAAAATATTTTTCATTGGGCTTGGCTGATGTTCCCTATGAAAAACGAGGAAGAATCTATAATCCACATCTTCATGAAATCCCCTTTTTTCAACAAGTTTTGAATATATGCAAAATGTTTGTGGGTGACACTGGGGCTTAGGATGCAAAGGATTTAGAGGGGATTTGGAGGGATTGGCTCTCTAATCCCCTTCTTATTAGTCCTTCAAATCTTTCCCCTCGTCATCATATAGGGAGTCTGGATGGCATGAAACAAAGCCATTTTCTAGGACACACACTCTGTTCTGAATCATTTGACCATGGAAGCTCTCAATTTGTTCACACATTTCTCTCAGGAAAAATCCACACAACCTTCCAAAATTATTTTAGCAGAAAATCTTGATCAATCCTTTCCTTGGGATTTCTTTGATGGAACTTCAAATAATTTGGGATATAACAATGGTGGGGAATTCAATATTTTCCCCTTTGCTTCACTTTTGTTCTAGGTCAATATGGGTTTCGGACCAACATCCAATAATATGGAAAAAATTATGGCATGTAAAAATATCTTTCTCTTTGCTTTAAAAAATAGAATGCTCACAATTTTATGTTTTTGGTGACTCAATGCTTGTCATAAATTTGATAAACAATTTTAAATCTTATAAGAACATTACTCTTTAAACAATTTTGGAGGAAACTCTTAGGCTAAAAAATAGTTTTCATTTCTTCATATCCTTAGATATTTACAATGAAAGGAATGAGGTAGTTCATCACCTATAAAAAGAGGGTTTGATAATGAAAACAAGTACATGGGAAGTTATGGAACAATAGAATGACATGACTAGCTATAATTTCTATCACAACCCATTATAACATCTTTTTACAGGGATAACAAGCTCATAATTTTTTGTAAAATGTGGTTTTTCTCATAGCATATTTCAAATTGTGAGTCTTTCTTTATGCTCCCTAAAGGTTTATAAAGGAAACAACTACAAACTTTAGTCTGGTCCTCTATTCATTACTAGAAATTTTATATGGCTACTATATTTTGTGGTTTTCTTATAGATATATTTTTTTTATGGGTCCCTTGAGCCCCTATACAATATATTTTACTATTTTCTACAATGTATGATTAGCATGCATCTACAAAATGTAATTTTCTCATTTTCCAAATGAATGAATTTATTGTTTCTTGTTTGAGAAAAGAAAAAGAATTTAATTCAAATAAATATTTAATAATAAATAAAAATAATGTCCTCTTTTAGAGTGAAAAGAGAATTGGTCTCTCGATCTTGATATTATGATCAAATGACCCTTCCTCGGGCATTTTTTTCTAGTCAATTTTGTTCAAAACATATTCAAAAATCAAAATTTTATGTTTTTTAATTGGAAAACATCAGTGACTTAGGGGTTTTCTAAGCGTTGAATCTATTTATGCATTGAAAAGTGTATTTTAAGGAATAAGAAATCACAATCTTGCTAGAAATTGTATTGTTGGATTCAGTCAAAAAATTCATTTTTCTATTAGTTAACCTATGCCTTAAAAAATATTAATAATGATATGCTTATAATTGGACACACAATCTCAATTTTTCCTTTAAAAATGGGGGTAATTCTAAATTTGAAATGATATTTAATAATGAAGAAACATAATATGCTTGATTTATAAAGTAATTTTATTTTAAAACAAACAAAATATTTTTATAAAACCTTGTTTTTATTTCATTTTTTAACAATTTTGAACGTGTTATATTGGAGTAATCTCCCAAGGCCTAGGATAATCTTTTTTGCTCTCACTATAACATCAAGGGTATATCTAATAGCCACAAGAAATATATACCAATAACTTATGACTTAACAAGAGTTTGATACATTCCAAAAGATACCGTGAGGGAATAAGCTCTATTCAACATCCATCGACTCTTTGAGGTTTTTCATAACAGACCAACTTATCTCAAAAAATGAACTCAAATAGAGAGGATCACTAATTTAATTGGTTATATTTTCTTTTCCATTTGAAAATATAGACAATTTTAAATTTACATGGATACATTTAACAATGAAAGAAGATAATGTCCATAAGTAATTGTTAATTGTTAAATCTAAGACTTTTGTGATCCATATTGTAGATAAATGTCTTTCAAAATAATCACATCATTAGTATTTGGTCCAGGTTTCGAACCAACCAATGTGGTTCATCCTCAAGACAATTCACGAATAAATAGTAAGGATGCAACATTGCCGAGGGTTAGCCATTGGAAACTAGCCATTGAAGATTAGTCAACAAGTCATTAAAATATTATTATTTATTTTAAAATAATAAATATCATTTATTTTTAAAATAGTTATAATATTTTAATTTTTTAAACTCCTCACAAATTAATGTAATAATTTAATTATCTTAATATAGTTAAAAATAGAGTTAGGTTTAAGAAATGTATTTTTAACTATATTAAGAATATTTAAATTATTTAATCTAATGTTTGAGGAGTTTAAATAATTTAAAATATTATAACTATTATAGATAAAATAAATTATATATTATTATTTTTAAGTAAATATAATTTTTATTTAACTTGTTTGACTAATCTCTAATGGCTAACCTTGGGCAATGATGTAACTTACTATTTATTCTTGAAGATCGTAAGATTTCTTTCACCTTGTAGTGAGGATAAACCACACTGGTTAGTTCGAAACGTTATACAAATCCTAATGATATGATTATTCCAAAAGACATTTATCTATAATCAATTCTACTTTAAAGAAGCAACCCAATTTTTTTAAGTAATTAATCATGATAGAAAGAACATTGGAAATGTCAACACGGTTGTGCCTTATAATTAATTCTTGTTTAAAGAAGCAAGCCATTTTTTTTAAGGAATTAATCATGATCGAAGGAATATTTGAAATGTCAACACGGTTGTGCCTTTGACCTAATGTTTAATAATGAAGCGACATAATGTTAACTTATTAATTAAATTTTCATGACAAAGAGTGAAGCTAAGGACAATTTTAAATTAGTAAAGTTTAAGTGTTTAATGTTTTTTCTCATTTTAAGCAAAGTTTTGCCTGGTTTTTTTCTCGACATTTAAGAAGATGCGTTGGAATTTTAGGTTTGAGTTATGTACTCTAACATAAATTCCCACATATCCAAGTAATTTTTCTATTATATTAATTAATTTTAATTAATATTATATAAAGTTAATGAGCATTTATTATTTCTATTTAACACATCAAAATACAGGAACATCTATAAGACTTTAGTATGGTGCATTATTCAATTACTAGAAATTTTATATGGCTATTATATTTTGTGGTTTTCTTATAGATATTATTTTTTAATGGGACACTTGATCTTCTATACAATATATTTTATTATTTTCTAGAATGTATGGTTAACATGTATCACTTGATCTTCTATATAATATATTTTATTATTTTCTAGAATGTATGATTAATATGTATCTACAAAATGTAATTTTGTCATTTTCCAAATGAATGAATTTATTGTTTTTTTCTCGGTAAAAAAATATGAGTAATTTTAATTCAAATAAATATTTAATAATAAATCAACATAATGTCATATTTTAAAAAGAAAAGAGATTTGATCTCTCTTAATATAATATGATCAAATGACCCTTTCACGGGTATTTTTTCTAGTCAATTTTGCTTAAAACATATTTAAAAATCACAATTTTAATTTTTTTAATTGGAAAACATCAGTGACTTAGGGGTTTTCTAAGTGTTGAATCTATTTATGCATTCAAAAATGTATTTTAAGGAATAAGAAATCACAATCTTGCTTGAAATTGTTTTGTTGGATTCACTCCAAAAACCATGTTGTCTATTAATTAACCTATACCTTAAAAAATATGAGTAATAATAAGCTTATAATTGAACACATAATCTTGATTTTTCCTTTAAAAATAGATGCAATTTTAAATTTGAAATGATATTTAATAATGAAATAACATAATATATTTGATTTATAAAGTAATTTTTCTTTAAATCAAACAAAATTTTTTATTAAAATCTTATTTATTTTATTTTTTAACAATTTGGAATATGTATTATATTCGAAATCTCCCTAAAACTCACGATAATTTTTTTGCTCTCGCTATAGCATCAAAAATATATCTAATAACCACAAAAAAATATATACCAATAAATTTTCACTTCAAGAAATTTAAGGCATTCCAAAAAAATACCCTGAAATAGAAAGCTCTATTCAAGGTTCATCTATTCTTCGAACGGTTGCGCAACAAACCAACTTATCTCAAAATATGAACTCAAATAGAAAATATCACTAATTAAATTGGTCGGTTGCACAACAAAACAACTTATCTCAAAATATGAACTCAAATAGAAAATATCACTAATTAAATTGGTTATATTTATTTGAAAACATAGACCATTTCAAAATTTACATGAATAAATTTAAAAATCAAACAAGACGATGTCCATAAGTAAGTAATTAATTCTTCTTTAAAGAAGCAAGCCATTTTTTTTAAGGAATTAATCATGATAGAAGGAACATTGGAAAGGTCAACACGGTTGTGCCTTTGACCTAATGTTTAATCAAGCAATACAATCTGCCTTTGACCTAATGTTTAATGAAGCAATATAATGTTAATTTATTAATTAAATTTTCATGATAGAGAGTGAAGCTAAGGACAGTTTTAAATTAGCAAAGTTTAAATGTTTTAAGTTTTTTTTCTTTTTGGCAAAGTTTGGAATCATTTTTTCTCTCAATTTAGGAAAATGCGTTGGAATTTTACGTTTGAGTTAGGGAATCTAACATAATTCTCACATATCCAACTAAATTTTCTATTATATTAATTAATTTTAATTAATATTATTATAAATTAATAAATATTATAGTTATATTTAACACCAAAATAAAGGAAACATGTACAAATTTTAGTTTGGTCTTTTATTCATTAACATTTTTTTATTATGGTTATTATATTGTATGGTTTATTTATATATATATTATGGGTCTCTTAATTTTTTTACAATATATTTCACTATTTTCTTAAAATTTATAATTAGTATGCATTTACCAAATGTAATTTTGTCATTTTCTAAATGAATGAATTTTTGTTTTTTTACTTGGGAAAAAAATAAGAATAATTTTAATTCAAATCAATATTTAATATTAAATTAACATAATGTTCTATTTTAAAGTGAAAATAGATTTGATCTTCTCTTGATATTATGATCAAATGACTCTTTCTCAGACAATTTCCCTACTCAATTTAGTTCAAAACATATTTAAAAATCACATAAGATTTTTAATTGGAAAACATCAGTGACTTAGGGGTTTTCTAAGTGTTGAATCTATTTATGAATTCAAAATTGTATTTTAAGAAATAAGAAATCCAATCTTGCTAGAAATTGTGTTGTTTTTTATTTTGGTTGATAAGTGGGTGAATCCTTAAAATCACTTTTACCCTGTTGCTAAGAGGCCATGACTCAGGGGCGTCTAAGCCATCAAAGTTACCCGAGGATTGCACCCGGCCTGAGCCACACCAGCGGAAACCATGCTGGATTTTTTGGTATCGGCGAGACTAAAACCGGTGACCTTTGTTTACGGAGCACCTTAATAGCGCGCTCCTTCACCGACTGTTCTAAATCTCTCTGATGCTAGAAATTGTATTGTTGGATTCAGTCCAAAAGTCCATTTTTTCTATTAGTTAACCTATGCCTTAAAAATGTTAATAATGATAGGCTTATAATTGAACATAAAATCTCAAATTTTCCTTTAAAATGGGGCAATTTTAAATTTGAAATGATATTTAATAATGAAGCAACATAATATGGTTGATTTATAAAGTAATTTTCCTTTAAAACAAACAAAATATTTTTATAAAATCTTGTTTTTTATTTCATTTTTTAACAATTTTGAACATGTGTTATATTGGAGTAATCTCCCCAATGATTTTTTTTGCTCTCACTATAACATCAAAAATATATCTAATATCCACAGAAATATATACCAATAATTTATGACTTAGCAAGAATTTGAAACATTCCAAAAGATACTATAAAGAAAGAAGCTTTATTCCAAGTTCATCTACTCATCAAACTTTCTTTTTCACAACAGACAATCTTATCTCAAAAAATAAACTCCAATAGAAAAAATCATTAATTGAATTGCTTATCTTTTCTTTTCCATTTGAAAATATTAACAATTTTAAATTTACAAGGATACATTTAACAATGAAACAAGATATTGTCTATAAGTAAATAATTAGCACAACCATATTTACCAAGGTAAATATGGTTGATATACACTGATAGGCGAACTAATTATTAATAATTATATAAATATTAACAACCATATTATTTAAAAAATTATTATATGAATATAATAATAATAATAATATAATAATAATAATAATAACATATAAATTCATAATAATATTATTAATATTAATTAATTAAATTATCATTATATTATTCCATAAATAAAATAATATAATTATTATTATATTATTATAAATAATAATATAAATTATAAAAATAATAAATAATATTATAATAATATTAATATCCCATAATAATATGATATAATAATAAATTAACATTATAATAATGATAATAATTAATAGCTATTATAATAATAATAATTACTATTATATTATATATATTATATTATTATACTATTTTATGATTATTATATTTTTATAACAATAATATAAAATAATAATAATAATAATCATAAGTATATTGAAATTTAAATAGTAATAATAATAATAGCTCATAATAATAATCATGATCTAATAATAATTAGAATTGTGATAAGCGGATTATTATGTGTAATTTTTTTAAAGACCAACCATTTATGATAATTAGTAAAATATAATAATAATAACAATGATATTCTTATATATTTATATATTTATGATTATTATATTAATATTATTACAATAAATATAAACTCATAATAATACTAGTAATATTAAATATTAATAATTCATAATAATAATAATAATAATAATTATTATTATAAAGGTTTTATTTTAATATTTTTAATATTTATCTTAGGTTTTGTATACATTGGGTTTATAATATTAGTCCTTTTGTTTGTCATTACCCAAGGGATTAATACTAAAGCCCAAGGGATTATGAACCAAAGGGAATAATATTAAACATAAGGGACTAATATTATAAACCCAAGGAATTAGTGAACCGAACGGATAAATATTAAAAACCTAAGGGATCAAGAAGCGCAAGAGATTGATATTACAAATAAAAGAGATTAATAAAGATGACCACGATTGGTATTATAAACTCAAGATAATAATAAAACCATGGTTGACCATGTTTTGCCTATGATTGACAATGGTTTACCATGATTGATATTATAAACCTAAGGGAATAATAAACCCAAGGGATTGACATTATAAACCCAAAAAGCAATAATAAAACGAAGGGATTAATACTAAAACCCCAAGGGATTATGAACCGAAGGGAATAATATTAAATCCAAGGGCCTAATATTATAAACCCAAAGAAATAATAGACCCAATGGTTTAATATTATAAACCCAATGAATTAGTGAACCCAACGGATAAATATTAAAAACCTAAGGGATCAAGAAGTAAGGGATTGATATTACAAATACAAGAGAGTAATAAAGATGACCATTATTGATATTATAAACCCAAGTTAATAATAAACCCATGGTTGACCATGTCTGGCTATGATTGACAATGGTTTACCATGATTGATATTATAAACCTAAGGGAATAATAAACACAAGGGATTGATATTATAAACCCAAATGAATAATAAACCAAGGGGATTAATACTAAAACCTGAGGGATTATAGACCCAAGTGAATAATATTAAACCCAAGGGACTAATATTATAAACCCAACATTCGTAAACCCAAATATAAATATTACAAAGACTAAAATAAACATGATTTATTTTCATGGTGAGACAATCCTTTTCACAATGTGACATTCAACCACAGTTGACCATGATTGATATTATAAACCTAATGGAATAATAAACCCAACGGATTGATATTAAAACCCAAATGAACAATAAACCCAAGGGAGTAATACTAAAACCCCAAGGGACTATGAACCCAAGGGAATAATACTAAACCCAAGGGACTAATATTATAGGCCCAACATTCGTAAACTGAAATGTAAATATTACAAACTCCAAAATAAACATGATTTATTTTCATGGTGAGACAATATTTGTCAAAATGGGACATCCAACCATTAGACTAATATGCTAAACCCAAATATAAATATTACAAACACTAAAATAAACATGGTTTATTTTCATGGTGAGACAATCTTTGTCAAAATGCGACATTCAACCATTGGACTAATATTATAAACCCAACATTGGTATACCCAAACATTAATACTACAAACACTAAATTAAACATGATTTATTTTTGATGGTGAGACAATGGTTGTCACAATGTGACATTCAACCATGGTTGACCATGATTGATAATATAAACCTAAGGGAATAATAAACCCAAGGGATTGATATTATAAACCCAAACGAATAATAAACCAAAGGGATTAATACTAAAACCCCAAGGGATTGCAAACCAAGGGAATAATATTAAATCCAAGGGACTAATATTATAAACCTAAGGGAATAATAAACTCAAGGGATTGATATTATAAACCTAAAAGAATAATAAAACTAAGGGATCAATACTAAAACCCCAAGGGGTTATGAACCCAAGGAAACAATATTAAACCCATGGGACTAATATTATAAACCCAACATTGTTAAACCCAAATATAAACACTAAAAACACTAAAATAAACATGGTTTATTTAGATGGTGAGACAATCGTTGTCACAATGCAACATTCAAACACGGTTGACCATAGTTTGCTATGATTGACAATTGTTGACCATGATTGATATTCTAAATGCAAAGCAATAATAAAATGAAGGGATTAATACTAAAGCCCCAAGGGATTATGAACTAAAGGGTATAATATTAAAACTAAGGGACTAATATTTTAAACCCAACATTCGTAAACCCAAATATAAATATTAGAGATACTAAAATAAACATGATTTATTTTCATGGTGAGACAATCCTTGTCACAATGTAACATTCAACAATGGTTGACCATGGTTGACCATGATTGATATTATAAAGCTAAGGGAATAATAAACCCAACGGATAGATATTAAAACCCAAATGAATAATAAACCCAAGGGAGTAATACTAAAACCCCAATGGACCATGAACCCAAGGGAATAATATTAAACCCAAGGGACTAATATTATAGACCCAACATTCATAAACCCAAATGTTAATATTACAAAGACCAAAATAAACATAATTTATTTTCATGGTGAGACAATATTTGTCAAAATGAGACATCCAACCATTGTACTAACATAGTAAACCCAAATATAAATATTACAAACACTAAAATAAACATGGTTTATTTTCAATGTGAGACAATCTTTGTCAAAATGCGAAATTCAACCATTGGACTAATATTGTAAACTCAACATTGGTATATCCAAATATAAGTACTACAAACACTAAATTAAACATGATTTAGTTTGATGGTGAGACAATCCTTGTCACAGTGCAACATTCAACCATGGTTGACCATGATTGATAATATAAACATAAGGGAATAATAAACTCAAGGGATTGATATTATAAACCCAAATGAATAATAAACCCAAGGGACTAATATTATAAAATTAAGGGAATAAAAACCCAAGGGATTGATATTATAAAACTAAAGGAATAATAAAACTAAGGGATCAATACTAAAACCCCAAGGGATTATGAACCCAAGGAAATAATATTAAACACATTGGACTAATATTATAAACCCAACATTGTTAAACCCAAATATAAACACTTCAAACACTAAAATAAATATGGTTTATTTTGATGGTGAGATAATCGTTGTCACAATCCCTTGTTGATAATATAAAACTAAGGGAATAACCAACCCAAGGGATTGATATTATAAACCCAAATGAATAATAAACCCAAGGGATTAAAACTAAAACCCCAAGGGATTGTGAACCCAAGGGAATAATATTAAACCCAAGGGACTAATATTATAAACCTAAGGGAATAATAAACCCAAGGGATTGATATTATAAACCTAAAGGAATAATAAACCTAAGGGATCAATACTAAAACCCCAAGGGATTATGAACCCAAGGAAATACTATTAAACCCATTGGACTAATATTATAAACCCAACATTGTTAAACCCAAATATAAACACTACAAACACTAAAATAAACATGGTTTATTTTGATGGTGAGACAACCGTTGTCACAATGCGACATTCAAACATGGTTGACCATGGTTTGCCATGATTGACAATGGTTGGCCATGATTGATATTCTAAATGCAAAGAAATAATAAAACAAAGGGATTAATACTAAAACCCTAAGGGATTATGAACTGAAGGGAATAATATTAAACCCATGGGACTAATATTATAAATCCAAGGAGCTAATAAACCCAATGGTTTAATATTATAAACCCAAGGAAATAGTGAACCCAATGGATAAATATTAAAAACCTAAGCGATTGATATTACAAATACAAGAGATTAATAAAAATGACCATGATTTATATTATAAACCCAAGTTAATAATAAACCCAAAGGATTAATACTAAAACCCCATGGGATTATGAACCCAAGGAAATAATGTTAAACCCAACAGACTAATATTATAAACCCAAAATTGGTAAACCCTAATATAAATATCAGAAAGACTAAAATAAAAATGGTTTAATTTCATGGTGAACCAATCCTTGTCACAATGTGACATTCAAAGATGGTTGACCTGTGTATGATTGACAATTGTTGACCATGATCGATATTATAAACCTAAGGGAATAATAAACCCAAGGGATTGATATTATAAACCTAAAGGAATAATAAAACTAAGGGATCAATACTAGAACCTGGGGGATTATGAACCCCAGGAAATAATATTAAACCCATGGGACTAATATTATAAACCTAACATTGTTAAACCCAAATATAAACACTACAAACAGTAAAAAAAACATGGTTTATTTTGATGGTGAGACAATCGTTGTCACAATGTGACATTCAAACATGGTTGACCATGGTTTTCTATGATTGACAATGGTTGACCATGATTGATATTATAAACGCAAAGCAATAATAAAACAAAGGGATTAATACTAAAACCCTAAGGGATTATGAACTGAAGGGAATAATATTAAACCCATGGGACTAATATTATAAATCCAACATTGGTAAACCCAAATATAAATACTACAAACACTAAAAGAAACATAGTTTATTTTGATGGTGAGACAATCCTTGTTACAATGCGACATTCAAACATGGCTGACCATGTTTTGCTACGATTGATATTATAAACCTAAGGGAATAAAAATCCCAAATGATTGATATTATAAACCGAAATGAATAATAAATCCAAGGGCTTAATACTAAAACCCCAAGGGATTGTGAACCCAATCGAATATATTAAGCCCAATAAACCCAAGGGAATAATATAAACCCAACATTCATAAACCCAAATATAAATATTACAAACACTAAAATAAACATGGTTTATTTTCATGGGGGAACAATCTTTGTCAGAATGCGAAATTCAACCATGGGAATAATACTATAAACCCAAAATTGGTAAACCCAAATATAAATACTACAAACCCTAAAATAAACATGGCTTATTTTGATGGTGAGACAATTCTTGTCGCAATGCAACATTCAACCATGGTTGACCATGTTTGGCTATGATTGACAATGGTTTACCATGATTGATATTATTAACCTAAAGGAATAATAAACCCAAGGGATTGATATTATAAACCAAAATGAATAATAGACCCAAGGGATTAATACTAAAACCTGAGGGATTATGGACCCAAGGGAATAGTATTAATCCCAAGGGACTAATATTATAAACCCAACATTCGTAAACCCAAATATAAATATTACAAAGACTAAAATAAACATGATTTATTTTCATGGTGAGACAATCCTTGTCAGAATGTGACATTCAACCACGGTTGACCATGGTTGACCATGATTGATATTATAAACCTAAGGGAATAATAAACCGAAGCGATTGATATTAAAAACCCAAGGGATTATGAATTGAAGGGAATAATATTAAGCCCAATAAACCCAACGGAATAATATAAACCCAACACTCATAAACCCAAATATAAATATTACAAACACTAACATAAACATGGTTTATTTTCATGGTGGGACAATCTTTGTCAAAATGCGACATTCAACCATGGGAATAATATTATTAAAGCCAACTTATTTACATTAATACTAAAATCCCGAGGGATTAATCCTAAAACCCCAAGGGATTAATACTAAAACCCTTAGGGACTATGAACCCAAGGGAATAATAATAAGCCCAATGGATTAATACTAAAACCCCAAGGGATTATGAACCCAAGGGAATAATATTAAACCCAAGTGACTAATATTATAAACCCAACAACCTGAATGCGGGTGACACACTTTGATATTAATGAAAATATTGAAGACCAACGGGGAGAGGATGGGCCACTTGGCTGATGTTGCCCCTCCCCATACCACCCTGAGATGCCCTCTTGACACACTGCAGGAAACATTTAATGCAAGTCTGAAGTGGAAAAAAGCCATTAATTGTTTGGATATGGAGGTACCTCATCTCATTGTCTCTCTGTCTCCCCTATTCCACTACAACTGCTCGCCTCAAGCCTATGAACCCAACTCTCGCATTGTAGTTGATCGTCACTGCTGGTTAGTTTGTTGCGTTGATTTTGGAAATGGGTTTCACCATTTCCATTCTGGTTTCTGCTATCTAACCTTTGCTCAGACTAACCTTGTTCCCCCTCACAATCCCTCTGTTAGAGCTCCCTCTGTCATCGCTCCTTCTGTTACAGCTCCCTTTGAGCACTTAGCTAGAGATACTAGCATGGTGAGACATCGAATGAGAAGTCGAAGAGGAGAAACGCAGGGAGGCAGTTCTCACCCTCAAACTGATCCACACCTTGAGCTCGTTGCCTCCTCTCCCTCCCTTGAACTACATCATCCCCAGAGATATGGTGCGGGTAGATATCCTGGTACAAGAAGTGGGTGGGGTCATGCTCGATCTTCAGTTGCAATTCATGGTGATTTTGCAGTTCACTCTGCTACTTTTCCTTTGCCCCTTCATCCCGCTAGCCACCCAAACCAATTCATGTTCTGTAGCACCCTGAACAGGCTTGTTATTACAACTACTATTTCCGTCCTCTTCACTAAAGACAATGAACAAACTACCTCTCAAGTGGAAAATTCTGACTTGTGGTAAGAGGATGCCCCCAGATGCAGCAATTGCAAAGACACAGGGAAGAATGTGATGGAATAAGGTTTCTTTGCTCTGCATGGCAAGAACTTTGGTGGCAGTCAGCATGGTGAAGGGGTAGCTCTGTAGCCACGCGCCCCTCAGGTGGAACTGGTCACGACGGGTCAGCTTCGTAGGCGGAAACTAGCAGGTTAGCAAAGCCCAATCGACGGATGAGCCACATGGCAGTGGTGGGGAGCCTCACAACAACGTGTCGAGGGACGAAGTGGATGATTGGGCATGCCCAATTATTGAGGAACCCATTTCGAATGATTTCAATTAGGTTGACGTGGCTACCAGGTGTCTGGACGTGGCTGCCAGGTGTATTGACCTGGTTGCCATGTGCATGGATGTGGCTACCAGGTGTCTTTTGTCTGGTCTTTTTGTTTTTGTTAGCATCTGTTGGAATTTGGTCTCTTGTCTAGATTTTATGTCAAGGAAAAACATCACTATTTCTTTTGTGGATTCTGGTCTTAAGAACTGATACCATTTTTTGTTTTTTTCTTTCTGTGGATTGGTTTCCCTCATTTTGGGGCAGTCCAAATTTTTTCTGAAACACTATGTTAAACTTTTTTGAGGATTTGTCCTCTCTATACATTTTTGTGCATATTAATAAATTATCTTAACTTAGAAAAAAAAAATATTATAAACCCAACGTATATAAACCCTAAGACAAATATCATAAATATTGAAATAAACATGATCGACCATCATTGGTGCTCATATTGAGAAAATCCTTATCACAATTTCATGTTGGACCATGGTTGACATCATAATAAACCATGTTTGACTCAGGAATAATAAACCCAAGCTATTGATATTATAAACCTAAGGGATTAATACTAAAACCCCAAGGGATTATGAACCAAAGGGAATACTATTAAACAAAAGGGACTAATAATATAAACCCAAGGGATTGATATAATAAACCAAAAGGAATAATAAACCCAAGGGATTATTATTTATTTTTTATGGTGAGACAATCCTTGTCACAATGTGACATTCAAGCATGGTTGGCTATGATTGACAATGGTTTACCATGATCAATATCATAAACCTAAGGGAATAATAAACCCAAGGGATTAATATAAGAAACCCAAAGGAATAATAAAACAAAGGGATTAATACTATTTCCCCAAGGGATTATGAACCCAAGGGAATAATATTAAATCTAAGAGACTGATATTATAAACCCAACGTATATAAACCCTAAGAAAAATATTATAAACATTAAAATAAACATGATCAACCATCATTGATTTACTTATTGAGACAATCTTTGTCAATGCGATGTTGGACCGTGATTGATTTTCATATTGAAAAAATATTTGTTGCAATGTGATGTTGGACCATGGATGACCATGGTTGATTTTCATATTGAGACAATATTTGTCCCAATGTGACATTGTACCATGTTTGACCATGGTTTTCATAATGTGACATTGGACCAAGAGACCATCTTCATCACAATGTGACCATGATTATTGACCGTGGTTGACCATGATTAAGAATGGTTGATTTTCACATTGAGACATCTTTGTGACAATGGGACGTTGGACCATGGTTGACCATGATTAACCATAATTGATTTTCATTTGAGACAATATTTGTCACAGTGCGGCATTTGACCATGGTAGACCATGATTGAAGATGGTTGACACGGTTGATTTTCATATTGAGACAATAAATCTTATAATGTGATGTTGGACCATGTTTGACCATGAATGGCCATGCTTGATGATGATTGACCATGGTTGATTATCATATTGAGACAATCTTTATCACAATGTGACGTTGGACAAAGAGACAATATCCGTCGCAATGTGAACATGATTATTGACCATGGTTGACCATAGATGACAATGATTTACCATGGTTGATTTTCACATTGAGACAATCTTCGTCAAAATGTGACGTTGAAACATGGTTGACCATAGTCAAGAATGGTTGACCATGGTTGATTTTCATGCTGAGACAGTTCTTTCACAATGTGATGTTGGACCATGGCTGACCATGATTGACGATGGTTGATTTTCATACTAACCATGGTTGACCATGGTTGAGCATAATTAACCATGATCGATTTTTATATACAATTGATATGACAATTCGACGTTTGAATAAATATTATAAACCCTAGAATAAACATGGTTGTCCATCATTGACCATGGTTGATTTTCATATTCTCATAATCTTTGTCACAATGCGACGTTGGACCATGGTTGGCTATGATTTATTTTCATATTGAGACAATATTTGTCACAATGCGACATAGGACCATGGTTGATTTTCATATAGAGATAACCTTTGTCACAATGCAACATTGGACCATGGTTGACAAGGAATGACCATGGTTTTCATAGTGCGACATTGGATCAAAAGAAAATGTTCATGACAGTGTCACCATGATTATTGAACATGGTTGACCATGATAATATTATTTAATGCTATTAATATTAATAATTAACGTTAAAATTAATATTTATAAATATTAATAATATTAAAAGTAATATTAATATTTGTATTCATATCAATTAATATTAATATTAATATTAATATTTATAAATAAATGAGAGTACCTTTCAGATTAATCACATTATTAGGATTTGGTCGACATTTCGAGCCAACTAATGTGGTTCATCCATATTAGATGTGGTTCATCCACATTAGTTGGTTCAAAGTGTCGACCAAATCCTAATAATGTGATTAATCTGAGACACTCTCATTTACAATATGGATCACAAAAGCCTAATATCTAACATTTATAAATAATATTAAAACTTAATATTAAAATTTTATTAATATTTAATGTTATTAATGTTGATGGTATATTATATTAATAATTAATTAATATAATATCAATAATATTAATAAAATTAAAATAATACGAATAGATAGTATTGTAAATTAAAACAAATAAATATTAATTTCCTAATATTAATATTGATATATTATTTATAATAATAATGTTAATGTCATTAATAATTTTAATATTGTTAGCTAAATGTTATGAATATTAATATTGCAGATCTATAATTGAATGCATAATTTATTCTTCTAATTATATTCATCATCTATTTCAATTTATTCTTTTAAGCTATTTCATATTTTGAATTTTTTTTAGAATTGCATTTCAAAAATTATTACTTAACAAATATATTTCAAGCTTACTCATTCACTAGTATTGATATCTATAATTTTTCAAATTAAATTTAATCTACTTTACATTTTAAAAATTTAATGTTCAACAAAGATAAATTTTAGAATTATATTTCAATATTTAATATTTTTGAAAAATAGATACTTATCATTTATTAATTGATGTTTTGTTGTTATTTTCCAGTTGACATTTTAAAATTTCTATGTTTAATAAAAATAAGTTTTACAATTACATTTCAAAATTTGTTGTTTCACAATGAACGTAGATAATTTCCTATATATCCATTTTTTCTGACTAATTTTAATATACACTTCATATTTTAACATTTCTATTTTTTTTTAATTACATTTCAAGGTTTATTGGACATCTATAATTGAATGCATAATTTATTCTTCTAATTATATTCATCATCGATTTCAATTGAATCTACTTTACATATTAGGAATTTAATGTTCAACAAAGATAAATTTTAGAATTATATTTGAATCGGTATTATTTTTCAAAAATAAATACTTATCATTTATTAATTGATGCTTTGTTGTTATTTTCCACTTGACATTTTAAAATATCTATATTTATTGAAAATAAAATTTACAATTACATTTCAGATTTTGTTACCATACAATGAATATGGATAATTTGATGCACATCAATTTTTTTATAATTAATTTTAAGATGCACTTCCTATTTTAAAACTAAATTGATGTTTTATTTTTATTTTTACACTTGACATATTAAAATTTCAATGTTTAATAAAAATAAGTTTTACAATTACATTTCAAAATTTGTTGTCTCACAATGAACATGGATAATTTGATACATATCCATTTTTTTCTGATTAATTTTAAGATACACTTCATATTTTAAAATTTGCATCTTTAATAAAGAAAAAAATAATACAATATTTCGAAAGTTAATGTGTTATAACTACAACTTGGAATCTATATATTTATGATGTGTTGTTATTTTCCAAGTTACATTAATGTTTTTAATGTTTTTCTACTCTTTCAAAACCATGTATATTTATAATGCTCCGTTGTTCTTTCCCACTTTACATTCTAAAATTTATGTTTAGCGAAACTATTTTTTTTTTAAATTAAGCTTCAAAATTTACTATTTCGCAAATAAGGACATGTATAACTTTTTAGATACACATGAATTTTTAATTAATTTTATATTCCATGCCCTGAAATGATAATTTTATTATAAAGATACATTTTCAACATTTATTAAATATGGGGATAAACAATTTCGAATTTTAATTTTAATATTCTTTAAATTTGCTATGTAGATGACCTGAGGGCTTCAATTTGAACTACGATAATGTGGAAATATATAAGAAAGAGAACCTTGCAAAAATCTATGTATAAAAGAAGATAAATCGTAGATATTTAAACACAGAAAAATTGAAGTACTATGAAATTACAAAATACGAAATATTGTGAAATTATAGAATATACAGTGTTGTGAAATTAACAGAAGGAGAAATCTTTCGCTGTATATTCATAGCTACAATTTTACAAAAGAAATATAAACATATTTTCCAGATAGCTAGTATTATAAAAATACTATTTCCGAGAATAAACATCTTGTAAAAGGAAAACTTTATATCTAAATTATAGATAGATATCACAATAAAGATGAATTATCTAGAAGATGAACACATTGACAAAGAGGAACAATACAACCAAATATCGAAAGCCATTTACAGTAAAAGTATTATTCAAGAAAACAACTTTTCATTAACAAAGGAATAACCTGTAGGTTTTAACCCCGTACAAAAATTACCTGCATACGAATTCTAAACCACACGAAAAATAAAAATGCGAGAGCATAACACATAAAACACATATACACAAAGATTTCCCACTGGATCTCAAAACTGAGACTACCAGCTTGATTTTTCATTATGTTCCTTTCAATGTTATAATACATATTTATACATGCTTAAGCATCCAATACCATGGACCGAAAAACCAACACGTCCAATACCATGAACCAAAAAACCATGGATCCAATACCATGGACCGAAAACCATCGCGTCCAAAAAACATGTGCAAAAATCATGCACAAAACCATAGGTGGGTCTGCCCAACCTAACATAGGGTCCAAAACCAAAATTTTCCGGGGCGATGCCCCGGACCCCATAAAGTGGGGTTACAGGTACCCCTGAAACCCCCTGTTAACTATGTGGAAAGAATATAACACAACCCAAAAATCTCCCACCTGTTGTTTTCTTTCCACAGGGGGCCACAGGAGAGCTTAGTCATTTTTCCAGCCTTGAAACACCCATTGTTTCTCTACACCAAGAGAACTTCTCAGAGCTCACAAATTTTGTCAATGCATCTGCAGTATTCTTCAAAGTGTCCACCTTTACCAGCAACACCTTTTTGTCTTCTATCATATCCCTCACAAAGTGATACTGAACATCAATGTGCTTTGTCTTTGAATGATAAGCAGGGTTCTTTGCCAAGAAAATTGCACTTTGGCTGTCACAGTCTATCCTTATAGCTCCCTGTACTAACCCCATACTTGAACACAATCTCTGCAACCAAACTGCTTCCTTGCTTGCATGAGTGGCTGCCATGTATTCTGCCTCTGTAGTTGATAGTTCCACTACAGATTTCTTACTCATCCAACTAACTGCACCTCCAAATAGGTTAAACACATACCCACTTGTAGATCTTCTCTGATCCAGATCTCCAGCCCAGTCTGCATCAACAAAGCCACGGATATCCAGCACTCTGTCTAATCCTGGTCTTCCTTGGTAGCACAAACCATAATCACTAGTGCCACGCAAATACCTGAAAACCCGCCTCACTGTTGTCCAGTGCTCCTTCCCTGGTTTTGACATAAACCTGCTCAATACTCCCACTGCATGTGCAATGTCTGGTCTAGTACAGACCATGGAATACATCAAGCTACCGACTGCACTTGCATATGGAACACGGGACATGTCCTCTTCCTCTTCTTGTGTCTTGGGACACTGTTCAGCAGATAACCTCACCTACAGGAATAGGAACCTTCACCGGTTTACTATCTTGCATATTAAACCTCTGCAATATTGTCTCGACATACTTCCTCTGGTTTAACCAGAGCTTCCTCTTTCCCTGATCTCTTTTAATTTCCATGCCCAAAATATAGTTTGTAGCACCAAGATCTTTCATGTCGAATTTGGAGGACAATTGGGTCTTCAAATCCTGGATAATTTCTTTGTCATTTCTAAGCAACAACATATCATCAACATACAAGACCAGATAAATAACACGGTCACTAGTTAATTTAAAATACACACAATGATCTTCTTTGCTTCTGGTGAATCCAAGTCCTCGTATAAATGTATCAAATTTCTGATACCACATCCTTGGTGACTGTTTTAACCCATACAGAGACTTCTTTAACTTGAATACTAGTTCTTTCTTACCATTCACCGCAAAGCCTTTAGGTTGCTTCATTTAGATTTCCTCTTCCAAATCCCCGTGAAAAAATGTTGTCTTCACATCCATCTGTTCTACCTCAAAATCAAAAGCAGCAGCAACAGATAAAATTAATCTAATAGAAGTCACGTTGGCAACAGGAGAAAAAATATCACCAAAATCAATTCCCGACACCTGGGAATAACCTTTTTCTACCAATCGAGCTTTGTATTTCTCCACCTTCCCTTCTGCATTTGTCTTCTTCTTGAACACCCATTTGCTGTCAATGGGTTTCCTTTCCAGCCTGCAAATCCACCAGATCCCAAGCCTCATTTTTGTGCAAAGATGCCATTTCATCAACCATGGCCTCTTTCCAGAGTTTTCCATCCTCTGAATCCACTGCTTCCTGCACAGTTCTGGGATCATCATCAGTAACAGACAAAGCAAAGTTTGAACAGAAAGCAGATGGACTATACCTTTATGGCTGCCTTCTTTCTCGAGCTGATCTTCTCA
>APFE030411179.1:3211-17900 GCA_000404065.3 Pinus taeda | reverse complement strand
GAGTCTGGTAGAGAACACAACAAACTGATGCACTTATCTTCATCTGAAATTTTAATATCAACAGATAATAACTAACTTACCACAGTATTAAACGCATTCAGATGATCTGTCACCGAGTCTCCATCTTTCATTCTCAGGTTATACAGCTTTTTCCGCAGGAACAGTTTATTCACCAGAGACTTAGATTGGTACAAAGTCCCTAACTTGTCCCATAAAACCTTCGCCGTAATTCCCCTGATACATTCAACAATACTGAATCTGAGACACACAATCGTATTGTGCTCTTTGCCTTCCGATCCAACTTTTTCCATTCTTCATCGGTCACTCTCGTTGGTTTAGTACCCGGATCTACTGATCTTTATACACCAACAGATTCTCCATCATGAGTTTCCACAACTCAAAACTCTGACCATTTAACTTCTCAATCTCTATCTTTCCGCTGCTCGCCATCTTATTTCACCACCAGAATTGATCTCGCAGATCTCCCACTGAAAAGGGTCTACCACAGGCCCGAACGAAATCCCTCAGCAGCAAAGGCATCCCCTTGAAGCCAAAACAGCTCCGATACCAAATGTAGGTTTTAACCCCGTACAAAAATTACTTGCATACGAATTCTAAATCGCAAGAAAAATAAAAATGCGAGAGCATAACACATAAAACACATATACACAGATATTTCCCACTGGATCTCAAAACCGAGATTACCATCTTGATTTTTCATTATGTTCCTTTCAATGTTACAATACATATTTATACATGCCGAAGCATCCAATACCATGGACTGAAAAACCATCACGTCCAATACCATGGACCAAAAAAACCATCGATCCAATATCATGGACCAAAAACCATTGCGTCCAAAAAACATGTGCGAAAGTCATGCACAAAACCATAGGTGGGTCCGCCCAACCTAACATAGGGTCCAAACCAAAATTTTCCGGGGTCGCTGCCCCAGACCCCATAAAGTGGGGTTACGAGTACCCATCAAAGCCCCTGTTAACTATGTGGAAATAATATAACACAACCCAACAATGAATGCAAAAAATTACAGATATAACCATAAATACAAAGATGTTACAAAATAATGCTTCATTTCATTAATATCAAATACTGAAATATGCTTACAGACATAATGGAAATAACACTAGCTCGACGATGCTATCTTATCTCTGAGAAGAGATGTGGTGGGTACATGCTTTTGAACCGTGTTAAAATGAGGCTCAAGGGCCTATTTATTATTGAAAAAGATGAGAAAAACCAAAAAAACAAAAACCCTAACCCCAAGTGATGTCACACCAAGCATTTTGGACCCCGTAGGGGTTAGTTGGGTAGCCAACTTCCCAGGGTCATAACTTGGTGATATTATCTTTATTTGGCACGTACAATACTTTGTTATAAATGTATTTATGAGTAATACAAGAATTACCAGAAGCCCCTGCATATGTCCATTGGCCTACATTAGACCTCAGAAAAACATTGTTTAGGGGTTAAAAGCTGCTCTAGAAGTTCCGGACCTGAAAAGCTGCTAAAAATAGTAAATGCTAAAATAAACAAGGAAACAAATGAAACTGACTAGAGGTCTAAGTGGAGTAGGTGGGTAGCCACCAATATCCACTTGGATCATTCCTCCCCCCTTAAGAAGCAGTGGTCCCTATTGTGTGCGAGGCCTACATGAGGTGAGGAAATTTCTGTTGAACATGGTCCCTGGAGAGACACTTGCCTTGGTGTAGGAGTTGGCCAGCTTTGATAACCCAATATAGTTGGATCTTCTATTGGCGAGTGTTATTGACCTATGTGTCCATAATATGATCAGTTGTGGGGTATTCCATGCAGTCTAGTTTTAACTATGTTGGTGTGAGATGTTCTGTAAGGCCTGATGTGTCTTGTAATGGTGGGAAGTATGGCCAAAGACGGTCCATATTGAAAAATAGGTGCAAGCCAAGGAATGGGTGAATGTTGAGCTTAAAATAATTGTCTCCAATAACCTTGGTAATGGTGTAAGGACCATATCAGAGTGGGATGAGCTTCTAATGGGCTTCGATAAGGTATTCTATCTACAAATGTAGCCAAACTTTGTTGCCCACTTGAAACTTGTGTGTCACTTGATGTTGATCATGTCACTACTTGTACTTGGCATTTGACTTCTCCAGGATGTTGTAAACCTGCTTGTGGATATGTTGGATGCGTTCAATAAATCTGGTCATTTTATCAGCCTCAGATAACACATGTCTGGATTATGTTTACGTTGTCATGTGAGGCATTGCAAGATCAATTGGACACAATGGTTGAAATCCTAGACCCACATGAAAGGAACTACGACCAATCGAGCTATGGAGAGCTCTATTATAGCTATCTGACACATATGTAAGAATCTCATCCCAGTTTCGAGGATGCTTGGAGTTATACATCCATAATATGTGCATTATCATCCTATTGACGACCTCTGTTTGGCCATCAATCTGGGGATGTAAGGAAGCCGACTTGGTGAGCTTGGTGTCCATGAGTGTCCAACGACTTGAATAGAATTTGCTCATGACCCTGCTATCCTAATCTAATATAATGTTCTCCAGGATCCCGAAATGTACCCATACTCATTCAAAGAATAGTTTTGTAGTGTACTCTGGGATGATACTCTTCTTGCAGCCGCCAATATCGCCTTCTTAGAAAATATATCCATTACCACAAATACATAGTCATTACCATGCTTGGTATAAGAGAGAGTAGACATATAGTCCACAGAGATGGATTCCCACGACTGGCTGGGAGTGGGAAGAGGAGTATACAGGCCTTTCTTCTTGATGGTTGGCTTGGCGTTGGCATGGTAGTGCAAGATCTAATATATTTCCCATCATACAATCATGATTTGGGCCAATAAAAGTATTTTTGTAGTATAACCACCATTTTATCCACATGAAAGTGTCCTGTGACCCTACTATAGTGCGCCTCCTAAATCAGCTTTTCATGCTCACTTGAAGGAACAAAAAGGTGGCTTAGGTAGCATAATAATGCGTCCTGGAGGTGGAAATCAAGAACTTTCTTTCCATATACTAGCATCTGGTATGTGGAGATGAACTATGGATCCTTTTTAAATAGTTGTGGTCATTGAGAGGTCTTATGACCGCAAGAGTTGAGAACATATTTAGTGCTCCATCTGTGGGTCAACTGAGGCACTTTGCAACATGATTGGTGCTTCCCTTTTTATATTTAATGTTCAAGTGGAAGTTTTATAGATATGTATATCACTTCTGATGGAAATCATTCTGCAACTTCCCCTGTGTCTATATAGACTGAAGAGGTTAGTGATCGATGGGAATTATCATCTCCTTTCCTAGAATGTAGTGCTTCTGCTATAGACAAGCCTGCACTATGGAATACATGTCTTTATGATAGGTGGGATACTTATGAATTGTATCGGAAAGAATCTCACTATGATAGGCCATTGGATTCCCATGTTGGGTGATGACTACCCCAATAACATAGTCTTAGCTGTTTGTCTCGATTTCAAATGGTTGCTCGAGGTGTGGCAGTGTGAGTACTGGTGCAAAGCAGAGGTGATGCTTCAACTCAACGAACACTTTTTGTTGGGAGTCGAACCAAGGAAAATTTTCTTTTGCCCCACCGTTAGTAATATGAATCAAAGGCCAAGTAATATGGGAAAATCCCAACATGAACCTCCAATAAAAATTTGCAAGGCCCAAAAAGTTGGTAAGCTCCATTAGAGTGTTCAGGACTAGCCAATCCTAAATGAGCTGGATCTTAGTCAGGTCCACATGCACACCAAGCTCATCTATCATGTAACCCAAGTATTGGACCTGGCTCATACCAAAGGTGAATTTCTCCAAGTTGTCATACAGTTTGTGCTGGCAAAAGGTTTGAAGGACCTGCCGAATGTGTTGCAAGTGTTCTTTCCAACTCTTGTTGAAGATGAGGATGTTGTCCAGATAATCCACGATGAACGAGTCGGTGAAGAAATGCAATATGTCATCCATTAGCCTAATAAAATTAGTAGGGGCATTTTTCGACCCGAAGGGCATAACCAACAATTCAAAAAGTCCTTCGTTGGATTTAAAGGCAGTCTTCCATACATCTGTGGGCTCTATGAGAACCTGGTCATAACCAGACTTCATATCGACGTTTGTGAAATACTTTTCCCCCTTGAGTTGGTCCAGTAGGTCATCAATCTATGGGATTTGATACCTGTTCCTAGCAATGATTTTGTTTAATGCCCGATAATCAATGCAGAGCGTCTAGTTCCCATCCTTATTTTGTCAAGTACAATTAGGCTCCAATAAGGCAAGGAACTTGGTTACATGTGCCCTTTTTGCAGCAACTCCTCAATTTTCCACTTGATCTCTTCATTTTCCAGAATTGAGTGGAAATATGTCATCCCACCAGGTAGAGGTATTGTGGGAGTCAAATCGATCGAATTCTTGACCTGACAATGCAAGGGTACCCCTCTGGGTGAGGACAAGATGTCCCTATATTCTTCCACAACTGTATCCACCTGCTTCCGTTTCTTGGAGGAAACCTTCCCATGGGCCATGGATGTGACTACAACCTTCCCTTAATTTGAGAGTGAATAAGAAAGAAAACAAATTTCTCAATCTAGGAGATGACCTTACTGCATTTCTTAGCAAAGATCAAGGAGATGGCGGTAGTTGGGGCTACCTCCAATATCCTGTATAACTTACTACCCAAAAAAATAATAAAAGGGAAAGGTCTAAACTCATATTCAACATGTCACTTCCATAAGTATGGTTTTCATAATAATACATCACACACTTCAAGAGGAGCAACATCACACAATACCTCATCCGTGAAGGGCTTATTATTGTAGGGAAGGCGACACTATTGGCTAACACAAAAATCTCGTCCTTGGTGATGCCACCTAGTGTGTTAGGTCCCTATACTACTAGTGTAACACCTTATTGTTCTTAGTGCAACCTCGTTATTATATTTTTGTGCCCATTTAGTCCCCATAGTTTTATCATTGTGCCCCATAGAAGCCCACTATTGTTATTATTGTGCCCATACATTGTTAATGTTATGTTGGCTCTGACCATATTATGACCCCTTAGACTCCTATATATAGAAAGGAGGTCTTGTCATTTGTATCATCCAATGATTGTTCATTTGTGTAATATAAAGGAGGTTCCCCCCTCAAAGAGGTTGATTTTTAAGTCTATCTTTTTGTGAGCTGGTTTCATAACATTTGGTATTAGAGCTTTGATTCTAGGCTTTCACTGCCAGAAACAGGTCATTGTGGAATTTTTTCTATAACATTGTCTTTGTGATGTTTTAAAAGCCAAAACATAAATCCATTTGAGACAAAATCTCACTGCACCTCAAGTCCAAATTTTAGATCTTGTGTCGCTATATTTTTAGATATCTGATTTGAGAAAGATAGGGTTTTTGCAAGCTCTAGTATTCCATCTCAAATAGGTCATCATGGAATTTTCGCTATAATTATTTTTATACAAAGTTTAAGACTCTGAAATTCAAACCCATTTGAGCTGAACGCTTGGTGAATCTCGGGTCCGAATTGTAGATCTTGTGTCATTATATTTGTGGAGATACAGTCCAACACATTTAGGGTTGTTTCAATTTCCCAGATTAGATCCCAAACAGGTGACCTTAGAAAAATCGTCATAACTTTCCTTCTGAGCATCATATTACAGTTTCGTCAGAAGTTACAGAAAGAGTACATCCTGTAGATATTTGTGTATTAGGTTTAGGTTTGAAGGGTGAAACAGTGACATGCGGCACTTCATACAATTTCTATCTTCTTAAAAGTTATATAATCAGGTCATCTTGGGAGATTATACAAAACGTTCTTGGAGAAATCAATTTCAATCAGACTAGTGGAATTGGAAATTAGATGTAGAGGGCTACCACAGGTTGTAATTTCCAAATTAGGATTTCTGCAATTACAGAGTTATAGTCATTTCAATATTGAGATCCTAAAATCAAGAAAAGGTGATATGAGGAACTTTGATGGCAAGGATCTGGTAAATTAGATACTATAGATATAGCAATATTTTGATCTACATGAGGTGAAACTATTAGAAAAGGTACCATTGAATCTTTATATTTAGAACCAAATCAATTTTTATGGTATGAAGGTATTTTTTCTCCTAAACCACTTGTCACGTGGTCAATTTTCACAAAGGAAATGATAGCACATTATGACGATACAAGGAGAAACCCATTCTTTAGCCAATTGATAAATCTAAAATAAATTGGTTCAATAAAAGAATTCATTGAGGACTTTCAAAAATTGAATCTAAAGGTAAATGATATTCTAGAGAAGCAAAGGGTTGATGTTTTCATAGGGACTTTAAATGATAACATTCAACATGAGGTTCATCTTTGGGAGCCTGATTCATTGGAGAAGGAATTTAGGTTGGAAACAAAAATTGATAGTTGAATTATTGAAACCACTCACAACTACAAATATAGAAGTGCTTTTGCTGCTATCTGTCCACAACCTACAAGTTTTAGACCACACCAATTGGAAGAAAAAATAAAAATAGGGCTTTGTTACATTTGTGATAGGAAATACACTAAAGGTCATAAGTGTGCCAAGAAGAAATCACCACTTAGTCCCTCCATGGCTACAAGGAGAAAATTGGAGTCAAGAATATGGCAACATTTAGGCACATCCTAATCAACCAATCTTGGTCAGTCCACCATACTTGGGTGAGGCAGACAACTCAACAATTTTGTGAAATGCATGAAATGGAGGCCATCAAACATAGGGGTGGCAATACATAATTTTTGTCACCACATCGCAATGTAAATTTTGTAAGGATGCATTATGTTGATTGGTTTAATAGTAGAAGCTACACTTCTACATAGTGAAGGATTATCTAGGTGAAGAGGAGGCCGAAAAGGATCAAGAAAAGTCAAAAGAAGAGGATATACACTAGGAACCAACCCCAGAGAAAGAAGAAATTAATCTGATCATATCTTGTAAATCATTGGTAAGAATCACGACTCCTCAAACTCTCAACATAGAAGGACATATCAAGAAGAAAAAGGCTCAAGAAGTGAAAGATCACATTGAGCATTAAGAAATGAATAAAAAAATATCATGTAATGCATTGGTTGGAATTACCACTCCTCAAATTATCAAGATAGAAGGACGTATCAAGAAGAAAAATGTAACTATGTTTATTGATTCGGGCAATACCCATAATTTTATTCATTGTAAGATAGCGAAGGAATTGAATTTCTTCGTATATCCAGCACCAGAGAGTCAACTAATAGTTGTAAATGAAAGAACAATAAATTTCTATGGAAATTACCATAATATCAAGCTATGCATGGGAGGATATGTTTTGAATAGTCCAATGCTTTCCATTCTAATGGGTAGTGCTGATGTTGTAATAGAAGTCCAATGGCTAGAATCTTTGAGTATAATAAATTTTCATGAAATTTTTTTGGAAGGAAATGAAGATGAATTAAGGGGTATCATAGGGAAACCGGGAAAGATAATCATCTCTAATGGAATGAAAAAGCTTCTAAAGAAAGTAAAACAAGGTGTAATTGCACAATTATGTTCACTAGAGGTTCCCACGTCAAAATCATCTCTTTCTCCAGATCTCTAAAAGGTCTTGGACAATCATTCAAAAGTATTTGAGACTCCTAAAGGCCTCCCACCTATTTGTGATCATGATCATGCTATTCATTTTCCAGGAAGTTTTCCTGCAAACATGTGGCCTTACAAATATCCCTTCGCACAAAGGAGTGAAATTAAACGTATGGTTGTAGAAATGCTAGAGGCTGGTATAATTCAACCTAGTCAAAGTTCTTTCTCTGCTCTAGTAGTATTGGTGTACAAGAAGGATGGATCACGGCACATGTGTCTCAATCATAGGCAGCTCAACAAAATCACTATTAAAGATAAATTTTCCATTCTTGTCATCGATGAATTATTGGATGAATTGAATGGATTAATTTACTTCACCGAGTTGGATCTTCATTCAAGATATCGTCAAATAAGAATGAAGAATGAAGACATTCTGAAAACAACATTATTGAATAAAGATGCATTTTCATGGACTTCAGAAGCAACAAAGGCCTTTGAACATCTTAAAGAGCTAATGTGTGAAAAAATAGTCTTAGCTACACCAAACTTCACAAAACCATTTATTATGGAATATGATGCATCACGAAATGGAATTGGTGATGTTTTAACGCAAGAAGAAATAACCATTTCTTTCGAAAGTCATCCAATCAAAGGAAATTATTTACACAAAGATATTTATGAGAAGGAAATGTTGGCAAGACTACAAGCACTTAAGAAATGGTGACCTTACATAATGAGAAGATCCCAGTTCAAACAATATTGTCAGAACTTGACGAGGAAGGAAAAATCATATTGGGAGATGAAGAAGTCATAGAAGCAAGAACCCGACAACTATAAAATTGATTAATTTCAGAGTATCTCATCAACTGAAAGAAATTATCCACTGAAGATTCCACATAGAAGGACGATAATTTTATACTGAAACATCCATAACTACTCAAGGGTTGGGGACAACACTTTTTGAAGAACAGGGGCATGTTAGGTCACTATACTACTAATTTAACCCTTTATTGTTATTAGTTCAACCCATTTATTATATTTTTATGCCCATGTAATCCCCATATTTTTATTATTATGCCGACTAGAAGCCCACTATTGTTATTGTTTTGCCCTTACATTATTATTGTTATGTCAGCTCTGACTATATTCTGACCCCTTAGACTCTTATATATATAAAGGAGGTATTTTCATTTGTACCATCTAGGAATTGTTCACTTGCGTAATGTAAAGGAGGTTCCCCCCTTGAAGAGGATAATTTTTAAGTCGCTGATCTATATTTTTAATCTTTTTGTGAGCTGGTTTCATAACATTTGGTATCAGAGCTTGGATTCTAGGGTTACACTGCTGCAAATAAGTTAGTGTGGAATTTTCACTATGATGTTTTTTCTGCAATGCTTCAGAAGCTAAAGCAAAAATCCATTTGGGATGAAATCTTGCTGAACCTCAGGTCCTAATTTTAGATCTTGTCTCGCTATATTTTTGGATATCTAATCTGTGGAATTTAGGGTTTTTACGAGCTCCAAAATTCCATCTTAAACATGTCATTGTGGAATTTTCACTATAATTGTTTTTCTATGAATTTTAAGACTCTGAAATTCAAATCCATTTGATCCGAATGCTTGGTGAAGCTCGGATACAAATTTCAGATCCTATTTCACTATAGTTTCAGAGATACAATCCAAGGCATTTATGGTTTTGCAATATCCCGAATTACATCCCAAATAGGCGACCTTGGTAAAATCATGATAAAGTTCCTTCTGAGCATTAGATTGCAGTTTCATAAGAAGTTATAGAAAGAGTATGGCTTGTAGATATTTGTATATCAGGCTCAGGTATTAAGGCTGAAATAGTGACATGTGGCACTTCGTACAATATCACTCTTCTGAAAAGGTATATAATCTGGTCATCTTGGGATATTGTGCATAAATCTTTCTTAGAGAATCCAAATTCAATCAGACTGGTGGGATTAGAAATAGAACACAGAGGGCTACCACAGTTCATAATTTCTGAATTATTAGATCTTAGGTTACAGATCTATAGTCATTTCAATATCAAGCTCCTGATATCAAGAAAATGTGATATGAGGCAGTTTGATGGCACGGATCTGGTAAATTGGGTACTACAGATGGAACAATATTTTGATCTACATGAGGCATAACTATTACAAAAGGTATGTATTGGATCTTGATATTTAGAATCAAATCAATTTTTATAGTATGAAGGAGTTTTCTTCTTTTAAACCACTTGTCACGTGGTCAATTTTCATGGAGGAAATGGTAGCGCATTATGAGTATACAAAGAGAAACACCTTCTTTAGCCAATTGATAAATCTCAAACAAATGGGTTCAATGGCAGAGCACATTGAGGACTTTCAAAAATTGAATATTCCAAATAAGAAAAGGATTGATGTATTCATAGCGACTTTAAATGATAACATTCAACATGAGGTTTGTCTTTGGGAACTTGATTCATTGGAGAAGGCATTCAGGTTGGCAAGAAAAATTGAAAGTGGAATTATGCAAACTAGGAATCCCACTACAGACAACTATAAATATGAAAGTGTTTTTTCTCCTAGCCTTCCACAACCTACATGTTTTACACCACAAAAATTGGAAGAAGAAATAGAAAAAGGGCTTTGTTACATTTGTGATAGCAAATACACTAAAGGTCATAAGTGTGATGAGAAAAAAATAATTTACACAGATTGTGAAGAGAAGGAAGAAAGGGATAAAGAAACATAAAAAGAAGAGGATATACACTAGGAACCAACCTGAAAGAAAGAAGAAATTAATCTAACCATATCTTGTAAAACATTGGCAAAAATCACCACTCATCAAACTCTCAAGATAGAAGGGCATATCAAGAAGAAAAAGGTTCAAGAAGTGGAAGATCACATTGAACATCAAGAAATGAATCTGACAATATCTTGTAATACATTGGTCGGAATTACCATTCCTCAAACTATTAATATAGAAGGACATATCAAGAAGAAAAGGGTAATTGTGTTGATCTATTCGGGTAGTACACATAATTTTTTTCATTGTAAGATAGTGAAGGAATTGAATTGCTTCCTATATCCAGCACTAGAGTGTCAAGTAATGGTTGTAAATAGAAGAACCATAAATATGTCTAGAAAGTGCCATAATATCAAGTTATCCGTGGGAGAATATGTTTTGAATAGTCCAATTCTTTCCATTCCAATGGGAGGTGTTGATGTTGTACTAGGAGTCCAATGGCTACAATCTTTGGGTACGATAGCTTTTAAATTTCAAGAACTTTTCATGAATTTTTTTCGGAAGGAAATGAATTTGAATAAAGGGGTATCACAAGGAAACCAAGAAAGATAATCAGTTCTAATGGAATGACAAAGCTTCTAAAGAAAGTAAACCAAGGCGCAATTGCACAATTATTTTCACTAGAGGTTCCCAAGTCGAAATCATCTATTTCTCCAAATCTCTAAAAAGCCTTCGACAATCATTCCAAGGTATATGAGACTCCCAAAGTCCTCCCACCTATTTGTGATCATGATCATGGTATTCATTTTCCAGGAAGTGTTCCTCCAAACATCAAGCCTTACAAATATCCATTTACAAAGAGTGAAATTGAATGTATGGTTGCAGAAATGCTAGAGGTTGGTATAATTCAACCTAGTCAAAGTTCTTTCTCTGCTCCAGTAATATTGGTGCAGAAGAGGGATGGATCATGGTGCATGTGTTTGGATTATAGGGAGCTCAAAAAACTCACTATTAAAGATAAATTTCCCATTCTTGTCATTGATGAATTATTGGATGAATTGCATCGATTAATTTACTTCACCAAGTTGGATCTTTGTTCAAGATATCATCAAATAAGAATGAAGATTGAAGACATTCTGAAAACAACATTATTTAGAAAGATGCATTTTCATGGACTCTAGAAGTAGTGAAGGTCTTTGAACAGCTTAAAGAGGTAATGTTCCAACCATCAGTCTTAGCTACATTAGACTTCACAATTTTTTTTATTATGGAATATGATGCATCAGGAAATGGAATTGGTGATTTTTATGCAAGAAGAAATACCCATTTATTTTCAAAGTCGTCTAATGAAAGGAAATTATTTACGCAAAGATATTTATGAGAAGGAAATGTTGGCAAGACTACATGCACTTAAGAAATGGTGACGTTACATAATGAGAAGATCCCAGCTCAAACATTATTGTCAAGAATTGATGAGGAAGTAAAAATGATATTGGAACTTGAAGAAATCACAGAAACATGAACCCGAAAGCTACAAAATCTATCAATTTAAGAGTATCTCATCAAGTGAAAGAACTTATCCACAGAAGATTCTACATGGGAGGACGAGAATTTTATACAGACACATCCAGAACTACTCAAGCATTGGGGACAACACCTTTTTAAGGAGAGGGTCATGTTAGGTCCCTATACTACTAGTGTAACCCCTTATTATTATTAGCGCAACCCCCTTATTATACTGTTGTGCCCATGTAGTCCCTATATTTTTATTATTGTGCCCCATAGAAGCCCACAATTGTTATTGTTGTGCCGTGACACTATTATTATTATGTTGACTCTGATTATATTATGACCCCTTAGCCTCCTATATATAGAAAGGATGTATTGTCATTCGTATCATCCAAGAGTTGTTCATTTATGTAATGTAAAGGAGCTTTCCCCCTCGAAGAGGCTGATTTTTAAGCCGTTGATCTATCATTTCTATCTTTTTGTGAGCTAGTTTCATAACACAATGGTGTATCACCGCTGATGTTATGTAGTCAATAGGCCAAGCTGCTTTATGACATATTTTGGAATGAGGTTCTTTTGGCTCTTGTTTTCAATAATGAACTATAACAGGGAACCCTTTGCCCACATATATGAGTGGAATAGACATTCCCCCTCTTCTGGATCTTCAGGCTTGATCTTTTGGATCTTGGTGGTGGCCACAGTGGCATTGGGCTCTACGTCAATTACCTTCTTCCCTTTGTCATTGCCCTTGTTGGGTTCTAACTCAAAGTCGAAAGATGCGTCTAACTCAGAAGCCTTCATCTCAGCCACCAGTGACTGCTTGGCCTAATGCTCACTTGTGTTGTGAGTGGATTTCTTATGGAATTTACACCACTTTCCTATGTCCTTCTTTGTATTCGTCGTGTTGTTATTTTGTTGTTGCTTCAGCGAGTTATCCTTAGTCACACGACCTTCACTTTTCAATTTGTTCTATGGTTTGGGGTCACCTTTTCCTTGATTCAAGTTCGCAAATCCAAAGTCTCACTTTTTCTCTTAGAAGTTTTTCTCAATCTTGACGACAGACCTAACCTTGAGAACGGGCTGGTGCGCTGTGCCAAGCGAGGAGATGTCTAGGAACTCCATCTCATCGTGGATGTAATTGTGTAGGAACTAACGATACTTCAGTACCAATTTTTTTCTCAGAATCTTTGATAACCAACTTTGTGCGAAGATTATGGAAAACATTGGTAAACTCTATCAAAACGTGGTATCTTCCTTGCCGTAGCACAGTCAACTTTATGTATTTGCCCTCATAACTCCCGACAAGGTACTAATTCTCCTTAATGGCATCCCAGAATGAATTTGAAGTAGGTGCGGATGAAAACAGTGAGGGTCTACTTTCATATTTCTTCTCATAGTAGGATTCGTAATAGTCCTTAATGTGGGGGGCAAATTTGAAAAGTGAAAAATTAATATTTTCTTGGCTAGAAAGATAATGAACAAAAAAATATCCTCCTAGCATATTTAACCATTTTATCTACGGTGTCCACATCTATTTGACCTTCAAATATGGGGATGTCAAAGTTAGCTTTTACCTTAATGGGCGTGACCCTTCCAGAGGAGCTGTTTGAAGTAGATGCGTTGCCTTTGGATAGTCACAGAAGGATCTGGGGAAGTTGTCCATTATCATGTTCCTTTATCGCTTGAGGTCTTCTTCGAGCAAGATTTTGAAGGGATTTCCTACCCCCTCGTCTTTCTTGTCTTCTACCATGGGAGGCTGTCAATATTTGTGAGCCTGGTCTTACAAAGGTTTAACCAGTTCTATCCCTAACTCCTTATATCAAGACCTCGTTGGGGACATTCAAAGAAAAACAAAGAAAGAGAAAACCACTTCAATACCACTGATCCGAGCTTAAACAAGAACGCAACAAATTATAGACATAACCATAAATACAGATATGCAACAGAAATAACACTTCATTTCATTAATATAAAATACTGAAATATTCTTACAAACAAAATGGAAATAATACTAGCTCAGTTGATGGTAGCTTATTTCTTAGAAGAGATGTCATGGATACATGCCTCTAAACTATGTTACAATGAGACCAAAGAGCCTACTTATTATTGATAAACATGAGAAAATCTTAAACAACCAAAACCCTAACCCCAAGAGATGTAATTCCAAGAGTTTGTGGGCCACGCTGGGGTTAGTTGGGCAACCAACTTCTCGGGGTCATAACTTTTTCATATTATGTCTGTTTGGCCCATACAATAACTTGTTGGAAATGTCTCTATGAGAACTATAGGATTTTTTGTAGAAACCTACCTAAGGTTATGGGCCTGCAACGAACCTCAAGAAAATTCTGTTTAGTGGGTCAAAATTGCTCCAGAAGTTCAAGACATGAAAAACTGCTAAAAATAGTAAATGCTGAAATAAATAATGAAACAAATGAAACCAACTAGAGGTCTAAGTGGAATAGGTGGGTGGCCAACAATATCCACCTAGATCAACAATTCTCCTAAGACCTTCAACTTGTCCAATAAAAAATAGATTTGTAATAATGTATAATCCTTCTCTACAACAAAGTTATAATCTTAAAATGAAATCTCTAAGATCAGATCTCAGTATTCCAACATAAACTCAGAAAAATATTTTTTAGTTGCAAATTTGTAGCCTTCACTTTTGCTATTTTTTTGGAATAGTAAATTATTATAACAGTTTGAGCTAGTGTTGCGTGATTGTTCTCCATAGGAATACATTGCCAACAAAATCTCATTTGCCTCATTTCATGGAGTAAAACTCAAGTTATTCTTGGTCAAACTCAAGGTTCCAAAAATAATTGAATATTGTTTTATGTATTAATAATTATAA